>WWET01003451.1:82484-104405 GCA_011038615.1 Limnodynastes dumerilii
AATAGATCTTGAAGGTGGCCCGACAGCAGTTGAGGTCAGCTATGTGAAATCACACACATGACAAGCACCCCTTGTCCTCCTCAACCTCCAACATGGACAAATCAACTAGATCTGGCAACCCTTTAAAGAAAGCACACCCCGGCACCCGAGGATGGCCTACCCGGGCCCAACCGATAGGCTAATGCCCAAGCGTAAAACCTTGACCGTCTTGTGATCTGAGTTGATTTATCCCTTTTCCGTTCTCGAACGCACCAAACGTTGTAGCTGACCCCAACTGCTACCGCCTACTATGCCCCGTCTGAAAAGAAATACACAGGTTAACAATAAACTTAACTTAAACTCTATGGGAGGGAGGGAGGGAAAATTCCTTCAAAGAATACCAACCCCCATCCCCATCTAATCTTATATACCTTATCCTAACCCCCTCCCCTTAACAACCACCCCACCAATCAACCTTTAATGAACTTTTAACCTTCCCCTTCACACCACAGCCTGGGCACCCCAGACACACCTGCCTTATTGTTGCTAAGCAACTCCCATCCTGCAGCTTATCTCACTTCAGGCCTATGAGGCCTTCATTTTTCCTAAGCAGCAAACGGATGAGGACTTGCTCACACAACATTCAGCAGGCACACACTTTATTGAAATAATTGACACAGAGACTTGAGTGGATTTAAAATAGGGGACATAGTTTATTAATTGGTGGCCGAATTCTTTTGATTATTGACTATATTTTTGAATAGATCTTGAAGGTGGCCCGACAGCAGTTGAGGTCAGCTATGTGAAATCACACACATGACAAGCACCCCTTGTCCTCCTCAACCTCCAACATGGACAAATCAACTAGATCTGGCAACCCTTTAAAGAAAGCACACCCCGGCACCCGAGGATGGCCTACCCGGGCCCAACCGATAGGCTAATGCCCAAGCGTAAAACCTTGACCGTCTTGTGATCTGAGTTGATTTATCCATTTTCCGTTCTCGAACGCACCGAACGTTGTAGCTGACCCCAACTGCTACCGCCTACTATGCCCCGTCTGAAAAGAAATACACAGGTTAACAATAAACTTAACTTAAACTCTATGGGAGGGAGGGAGGGAAAATTCCTTCAAAGAATACCAACCCCCATCCCCATCTAATCTTATATACCTTATCCTAACCCCCTCCCCTTAACAACCACCCCACCAATCAACCTTTAATGAACTTTTAACCTTCCCCTTCACACCACAGCCTGGGCACCCCAGACACACCTGCCTTATTGTTGCTAAGCAACTCCCATCCTGCAGCTTATCTCACTTCAGGCCTATGAGGCCTTCATTTTTCCTAAGCAGCAAACGGATGAGGACTTGCTCACACAACATTCAGCAGGCACACACTTTATTGAAATAATTGACACAGAGACTTGAGTGGATTTAAAATAGGGGACATAGTTTATTAATTGGTGGCCGAATTCTTTTGATTATTGACTATATTTTTGAATAGATCTTGAAGGTGGCCCGACAGCAGTTGAGGTCAGCTATGTGAAATCACACACATGACAAGCACCCCTTGTCCTCCTCAACCTCCAACATGGACAAATCAACTAGATCTGGCAACCCTTTAAAGAAAGCACACCCCGGCACCCGAGGATGGCCTACCCGGGCCCAACCGATAGGCTAATGCCCAAGCGTAAAACCTTGACCGTCTTGTGATCTGAGTTGATTTATCCCTTTTCCGTTCTCGAACGCACCAAACGTTGTAGCTGACCCCAACTGCTACCGCCTACTATGCCCCGTCTGAAAAGAAATACACAGGTTAACAATAAACTTAACTTAAACTTTATGGGAGGGAGGGAGGGAAAATTCCTTCAAAGAATACCAACCCCCATCCCCATCTAATCTTATATACTTTATCCTAACCCCCTCCCCTTAACAACCACCCCACCAATCAACCTTTAATGAACTTTTAACCTTCCCCTTCACACCACAGCCTGGGCACCCCAGACACACCTGCCTTATTGTTGCTAAGCAACTCCCATCCTGCAGCTTATCTCACTTCAGGCCTATGAGGCCTTCATTTTTCTTTTTGGAAGTAACCTCATATTAGATCAGATCCAGATCCAGTCTGCACGGATACGCTGCCATAAAGCAGCCTTAACACTGACTTGCGGATCAGCGGACCAAACAACCGATGATCCACTTGTAAGTAGTAAACAATGCTCCTACTGTAAAAGGTAAATCTTTCCCCCGGGGAAGAACTGCCCTATTGCATGTATATCCTGTCAATAGGTGTTACACACAGAAGTCGCACATAACATATGGAGGGCCCATGCGCCCTCCACTCCACACACCCCACTTACACACTTTGCGTGCATAAATAGGGTGTCGTTAGTAACTCTGGATCCGGTCATTATAATTGTACATAATGTTCCTGGGCATATATAACACTCTTTGGGCCTGATTCAGAGTAACGCCGCCCGCCGTTCTGCGTCCGCCGATCTACGCATGCGCCAGGGCGGATGTTGCCCAGCATAGTTAGGGAAATTCGTTCCTAAAGATCAGGCGTCCCTAACTGTTGCATAGTTACGGCAAGAGGGGCGTTCCTCGCCATAACTACGCAACAGTTACGGAAGGAAGGTGGGGGAGGGTAAGTAAATGAGGGAGGGGGGAGGCAGGGAAATTAGGAAGGGAGGACAGGGTTAGATAGTTATGATCATGTGGCCGGCGTAATTACACTCTGTTACACCGGCTAAAGTTAGGGTAGCCTTCAGCCAGCATAAGTGTGTAATTACGCCGGCCACAGGGGGGGTGTTGGGGGCAGTGCATGCCGATACGCTGTGCGCACAGCGCATCGACGTTAGTCTGGATCAAGCCCTTTAAGAGTACACAGTAGAGAGGTATTTAGCACTCCATAGCTAGTTTGTACTAGCTCATTTGTACTAAATTCAACATATGCTGTTAAATTATCCTCTAGCAATCAGCTAATATAATCCAGATGTATCAGAACTTCAGTGTTAAGACTTAGGTCTGGATCAGGCCCAGAGAAATCAACTTTGTAGAGCTAATCCTGGTGGAATGTGCCAAATCCTATTCTACAAAGAAGGCTGACCCTAGACAAAAAAATTCCATTACATTTGAGTCCTTAATTGCAGTAATGGTGCAGATAACAATAAGCCAGTGTCATACTTTGTCCTTTATAATAGCACATTAAAGATGATTGCAATGCTATGGAATGACAATATTTGTTGCTAACACTACACCTTGTTATATGTACCTGTTGCCATCATGTGACATACATTTCTGGAAAGTGCTGCATAAGCAGAAGTATTTAAAAGTAGGACCAAAAGGACTTTATTGCCCCTGGATAATGAGGTATCCCAGAATTTAATTGACATGTTATACAATAATAAACAAGCAATAAATGTGTGAAAAAGGGAAATTTCTAAATACTGTAAAACCAGTCTTTTACATATGCCTTATAAGTTCTCAGTAGTTTCCCTGTTTTAAATGTAGTTCAAATCCAAATAACATCAGATGTACTTTACATACAAGGCTTTACCCCCATGTAATATTTTTAAAAGAAAGGTTTTAAATAATTGTATTTTGGGGTATATTAGGGGTCTGAGAATAGCACACACTATAATATGTGGTTTATGCTATGGTATGGCCCACTATACATAAGGGCTGATCCACTTAAACGTTTTGTAAGAGCAATAGAGATGCAAGTAAAGACCACGATGCAGTGTGGGGGTGGGGCAAATTAAATGTAATTATTTTGCATACAAAGAAAATACTTTGCTTTTGCACATAGTACTCACATAGGGCCAGATCCAAACCCCCACCATGTTTCCATATGCGTGGGTATGTTTAAATCCGCATGAGAGGGGAGTGAACTCCCTCTGTCCCTTCCCTCTCTTGTGCGTAAATAATGCGACTTACACTGCCATCAGGCAGCCTTAAGCCACACTTGCGGATCAGCGGTCTGTCCAATCGCTGATCTGCATGTAAGTGGGTGGTATCATCCTCAATGTAAAATTTACATACTTCCCCCCCGCCCACCTTAGCGTGCAGAGGGGAAGCACTGCCCATTTGTTCTTATTTATAACTAAGTTCCGTACGATGATAGTTATGTTATTATAACTAACGTACCATCTGGAGTGCGCATACCATCCAGTCAAAATAGCTTTGGGCTTCATTCAGACTTATGATCGTTTTGCTTACTAATGCGTACCTAAGTTACGCACTACTAAGGATAATGCACTTCCCCTGGAACTCCCCTCACACACACGTAAGTTAGCTGACTTATGTTTTCAGAACCCTACCTTAACTTTTCCTTCTGTATCTCTGTGCGTACCTAATACCTTGTCATATGTAAATGCCTAACCCAGCCCATGCTGTACAATTTAAATGTCTCCCTCTGCCCACAATGCATATTTTAGGCTTGCATAGGGATGTCACGCCCTATCATATGGAGTTACGTACAATTTACGTACAATCAGAGTTATGATAAGTAACATCTGACACGCGCATACGCAGTGCGTTCCCACAGCCAGATTTACGCATGCCGCATATGCGCCCTCCAGATGTTACGCTCTAGTTGCGATAGAGCTTAGTTCCTTAAGATAGGTCTTCCGTCCGATGGGGCAGCCCTTCCCCTCCGCTCGCACAAATTATGAAAGAGGGGGGAGATTGTAGAGTATGGGCTGGGTTTTTGGGGACACGCAAGGATCAGCGGTCATATGGACCGCTAATCCATACGTTTAACTTAAGGCAGGCGTATGGCAGCGTAACTGTCATAAAGCCCACACGAGAGAGGGGAGTGACAGGGGAAGTTCATGCCAGACCCCCACATGTACGGAAAGCATGCAGGAGTCTGGGTCTGGTTAGTAATCTGTATATTAAAGTTAAGCTGGGAAACCTTACATCTGACCTGTAATTCTGCTGCCACAGTTTAAATTCCCTCGCAGTTTAAAATGGGTGTGCTCAGGACTACTAAGTACCTAAGGCTCTCTAAGTCAGTGAATCCCGTCTAATATCCTCACTGAGATATTGTACTAAGCAGTATCTTTTAAAAAGTGTCACTATCTCAGAGCATATTGTCATTGTTTTCCAGCAAATCTAATAAACAAAAACCAAAGAACTTTAGGTACATGTTCAACAATCTAGAATTAAACATTTAGGACCTGATCCAGATGTGCTCGGAGCTCCAGACTTCAATTTGGGTGAGAAAAACTTCCTTTTCTTTTTTGGAAGTTTGGATCAGTCCTAGGCATGCTGCAGCACCCCAGGTGTTGTAAAATACACAATTCCCGTCATGTTTTACCAGATATCAGCTCTGTCTATGCTTTTGGAGCATGCTGGGAGTTGTAGTATCATAACAAGTTCTGAAGGTTGCTAATGCTTGCATTAAAGACTAGGGGCTAGATTTACTGAACTTCTCAAAAGGAAAAATGGAAATGTTGGCATAGCAACCAATTGGATTCTAGCTGAGTATGTAATGGAAAATTAGAGCTAGAATTTGAATGGTTGCTATAGGCAACATCTCCATTTTTCCTTTTCAGAAATTTAGTAAATCTAGACCTAGATTTCAAATTACCAATCCAATGTAATTTTTAGAAGCAAGCTTTCAGTTACTTTAAATGAATGCATCTTTTACTGTATTTTTGTTACATTGATGGCTCTTTAAATTAGCTTGCCCTTATGTCTCCACTATCAGCCCCTCATTAGCCTGAAGGACTAGATGGAACACAAGATTCCAATAGGGTTGGTAAAATTATCCTGCCATAGTCTTATTCAGGGCAAAGGTTAACTCTTTGGGGCCAACTGCTATCTTCAGGTAGTATGAATATATTTCCCCCTTTTCAGCAATGCAATTAGTTGGGAGTTACTAAACCCAATATAATATCTGAAAAGTCTATTCCTATTTCAGTTATTTCCCTTCAGAGACATGAACTTTTGCAGAAAGCTCATAGCCCAGTATCTTTTTAAATGCCTTTTCTCTAGTGAAACAATAACCTGCCATTTTAGAAACTCTAAATACAATTTATTGGTCTTTATTATTCCTTAGAGATGAGCAATTTTCTTTAAAATTACCTTTGTCCAAGACTTTTGTGCAAATTATTTCAAAGACATAAGAAAAAAATGTGCAAGACTTTTTTCTTAGACATAATCTCAGCCAAAGTGTAATAATTCCCCTGCTAAACTTACAAGATAAATGCTCTGTCACTGAAAATAGAAGGTAGGAAATAGTGAGATACCATTTTAAAGCTTCACATTCTTCTTGCACAAATCTCATTGTACAGTATTACTTTGTGCGGAGCTTATACAATTTATGTCACCTGCATCTCACAGCACACATCCACTGAGATTGCTTTTTAATGTATTTTACCCAGATGGATGTCTGATTATACATATTGCGCTTTGTTTGAATGTCATATGCAGAATAGTAGGCATTTCTGCTGTGTTACTTCAAGTCCTACCTGTTTCAACACGAATCTAGTTACAGACCTTCCATATATGTTCAAAATCCTTTTAAAACTGAATAATAACATTGTGATGCAAGATAAATATAAAATATGACACATGAACGTTGGCACATTCTATACTAAATAAACAGATCTGTTGCTGAAGTCATTTAGAAAGAAAATATTAAATACACATCAATAATATTCAGTCTTATACATTTACATTTAGATCTTCTTCCAGACCTCGTACATTAGGCTATATACGCAAGTCTCTTGTTTAAGTAAGATTAAGGGCCAGATTTACTAAAGGCGATTTTTCAAAATTGCCAGAGTTTAGTAGTATTTACTGGCGATTCTAAAATCGCTGTATTTACTAATGCAAAGTCAGGGCAAAATCGACAGAGATTATGGTTTCGCAAAATCGCCATTGAAAAAAAATCACCATTAAATACCTAGGAATTGCTGGATTTACAAAGGGTTTTGTTGGAAAATCGCTATTAAATAGGCCCAAAATCGCCAGAGATAAAAACAGTTGCTTCGCACAGGTGACTTCAAAAATCGTTGCCAATTGGTTAGCTATTAATGAGTGAGGCTATAAAAAAAGGCATCACAAGCTGGAAGCAGCTGATGCTATTTGAAATTATTAATAAAATGGCCTGTATTGGGAACATGCAGCATACAAACTTTGTAATGTGTGCCTGGCACATCACATTTAAATTTTTTTTTATACAAAACCTTAGTAATAATAAAAATTCCAGCCACGGTATGCTATTAACCCTTAGCATGCTGTGGCATATAATACTATAAGGTACAGCATGCCCATGTATTGCCTTATAGTTCCATAAGCGGCAGCATGCCAAGGGTTAAGTGCATGCTGCGTCAACCATAATGTACAACCTTACAATAAAAAGTTAACGATATAGAAAAAAGATTAAGTTACCCGTCACACAAAAAAAACATGTACATGGCCCCAAGAAAAAAATATAGAGGTAATCTGCGCTACAAATCCCAATGCTGCTGAAGGTACTACTCAGGGGAGTCTCAATTCCCCCAAAAAAGGCTGTATATATATATATATATATATATATATATATATATATATATATAGGTGAGAGTAAAAACCCTAACATATGAATATAGGTGATCCAGACAATTGTGGTGATGTAGTTATCTTCCCCTCTCGGGGATATGCAGGAAGGGAAACAAATTGTGAAAAAATAACAATTTATTAGATTATATCCTACATATAAAAACTAAATAAAATGGACCAACAGTACAATACCAGGAAAGATGGAATAGTGTGGGTGGTCGGGGACTCCCTCTTGATCTAAACTGCCCGGTCCTGGAAATGAGCGCTGGTCCGGAATCGCCGCCTGCTTACGCGTTTCAGACCCCTGCTGGGTTCTTTCTCAAAGTCCGTCACCTTATTTATATATGTACATGGCCCCGATCACAATAAATAAATAATGAATCTGCCTTGATCAAAATAAATAAATAATCAGCCCTGATTAAAATAAATACATAATTGCTATGAACATCATAAATAATTAATTAATATGGCCCTAACATTATAAATAAATAAATAATATGGTCCGATACATTAATAAATAAAACACTTGCTCCGATCCAAAATAAAAATAAAGATATCCCCAATCCATACAAAAATAATATACTTGCTCCGATCCTTTAATAATTTATACTACAAACACCAGCATGCCCATGGATGCCAGGGCTTTTCATTTAAACACAAACTCTGGCGATTTTACAAGAAAACACTTTTTACATAGGACTACATGTAATATACAGAGATTTTAGGCAAAAATCACCACTATTTAAATCGCTACAGAAAATCGCCACTTGGTAAATATAGAGTTTGACGCCAATGTTTGGAAAGAAAATCTCACCTTAGTAAATCTGGCCCCAACTGTAACATCTGCACATGTGCATGGCAGATGTTATAATGGGGATCTCCTAGCATATGGAATGCAATTATGTATGCTATAAGATCATAACGACAATGCAGGCCAGCCCCTGTCCAACAAAGCTCCGCAATGTGGGCTGGGAAGAGCATTTAAATGATAGAGTAAGGGTTGGTTTCAATGGCATCACTATCATTGGTATCACCAGGTACAGGGCCGCCATCAGGGGGAAGACAGTCAGGACTATTGTCTTGGGACCAGACCTGATGGGGGCCTGCTGAGACTTTCCTAGCTCTGTAGCAGCAGGTAATGGCGGTATCCTGCCGCCGATACTTGCTGCTCAGAGCTTGTCAGTAACCGGCCAATGTGCAGGGAACTTCTTCCCTGCCCACCGGCCTGCTGTTAAAGCATGTCTGTTGCGCCCCGCCCTATGTGACATCACCTGTGATGTCACATAGGGGGTGGGGCCCAGTGATTGGGTCCCGGGCACCACATTTAATGGCCTGCGGCCCTGACCAGGTGCGGTAACTCATTGTGTCCCCTCCCCCCCCACACCCCACCCACGGACCCCCTCCCATACCAGACTATAGTAAATCCTGTACATATACCAAATGTAGTGGATTGTCCAATGAAAGTCAAAAGATTAATCTAACTTTCTTTGTGTCCTGTCACAGTAAGTAGTATAGCTGTCAGTACTGGCTGGGTTTTTTATGATTTGTATCTGTGGGAGTGCGAACACCTTGATTAACAGCTGCAGTGTAGGTTTCTTTTCTGGATACAAATGGCATCATCAAAGTGTATATTCAGCTATTAGTCAGGCCAGGGCCTGATTAAGGTTTGTGGGGGTCCCATGATGGATTTCCTACCTTTATGATTAAAGGAAAGGATATCTTTTTTTATTCCAACAACTATATTTTTATTAAGATTTGGGAAAGGCATTGCTTTTCTGAGGCATGTCTTGCTTAGTTTATTAAGTAGCAGGTGCACATAGCTACAGCCAATCACCAATAAAGGCCCCCAAGGACCTAGGGATCAGTGGGGTAAAGAGGAATTTGCGTTCAGATGCACCTGTACCTATTGCATATTTTAGTTAGCATCAATTTTCCAGCTTAGGTTATGCAGTTTAGGGATATACACAAGTTATTGTACAGTACACTGTTTCAGAGTCAGATATTGATAAGTTAGTTTATCTCTTCTGTTCATATATTTATATTTTAGTAAATGTTTTTGTACATTTTTTTGGGGAGGGTGTGGAGGGAGAGATATCCCTGAAGCATATTGCCATTAGGTTCATATTAGACAGGAGTGCGCTCTGTGCTGTCTCCTCCTCCAGTGGGAGTGGCTATTATATCAGAGCTAGGCTGATGTAACTGAGCATGTGCGGGCAGTTCCCACCCATTAGTTCTGTATATATAGCGATGCACGGCAGTACAGAGCAGTTGCAGTTAGTGTAATCGCTGAGAAACTATTACCAGTGTTGTTTTCTCTCAGAGTGAGAAATCTGTCTGTTATCACAGTGTGTGCTGTGTATACCATATCTAGTCTATATCCTGCTTATATCATCTGCTGCTGTGTATGCTGTATAAATCCTGTGTTATCCTGTGTCCTTTCATACTGTATCACTGTTATACTGCCACAGAGCCTCTATGTTATTTTATTACATCTGTTAAAAATGTAAAGACTGCCATTACTATTTAATAAACAAGCTGGTTAAGTGCATTTTCTGTGTGGACACACCTCCATACCTATACCCGCTATCGCTACCACATATACTTTACTCTACAGTCATAGGCACTGGAAAAGTAAACATAATTCAAAACTCTTTCGTCATGATTACTCAGACACTCTCTGATGTATCTGATATTTTCTGGTATAGTTTTAGCATGCAGTCTACCGGTAATCTGTGGTCTAACCACAGCTGCTGGTAAACTTTTAAATGTTAAAACTTTAAACTGCCTGGACCTGGACACAAAGGGCCTGATCAAGACTTACGCAAATTCTACACCCTTGAGCGTAGCGTATTTACGCCAGCGTACCTACGAAGCACTCGCCTAGGCACACCCCTCGGTCGTCTGTATTTATGCCGTCTTACACCGACCAAACCCTACCCTAACTTTTCCAAGCGTAACCGCGGTCTTCCGTAGCATCCATGAGTATTTACAATGCTTAGCACGCCCATATTGTACGATTTAAATACCTCTCTCCGCCCACGAAGCGTAATTACGGGTCTTGTATGGCTGGCACGCCCCTTGCGTGCGTTGTTACGGAGCTGGTACGCTCAAAGCCCATACACTCAGCGTTTCTTTGTGTAACAACTGCCGTGTGCATGCATAGTAAGTACAAATAGGCTCTTTTACACTTACGAAAAGTGTAAAAACACGGATGAGTGTAGGTCTGGATCAGGCCCAAAGTCCAGTATTTCTCTCACGCAAAGAAGTTCTGGTCCATAATATTAGTATAAGGTATTTTACCATTGATAATATTATTAAAAGATTCCTATTAAAATATCATCTACACAATAGCAAAAGCTGTTGCTTTTTTTTACAGGAAAACATTTTTCTGAATACATTGAAAG
Organism: Limnodynastes dumerilii; assembly: GCA_011038615.1. Taxonomy (NCBI): domain Eukaryota; kingdom Metazoa; phylum Chordata; class Amphibia; order Anura; family Limnodynastidae; genus Limnodynastes; species Limnodynastes dumerilii. The sequence continues at coordinate 93,420 of WWET01003451.1, forward strand.
ATGCAGGGCCTTGTCATCGATGTTGGAGTGATATGCATGTACTTTAATGTTGTCTGTTCGAACAACCTTTCTTTGTGCCAAAGTTTAGAACTGGTTTACTTTTTTCTCATGCAAATACCTATGAACACAACAGTGACTCTTACAGGAAAGTCTAGTAGTACTGTAACTGACTGGTTTAATATGTGCCTAGAGGTGTGTGGAGCCATCGTCTCTCATCGAACATGAGGTTAAAATGGTTTTTACAAACATTGGGCCTGATCCAGAACAACGTTTCGGAGCGAATTTACGCGTGGCATGCGCACCATAGAAAATACGCACATTAACGTAGCGTAATTGTGAACGTATGGGCCATTCACGCATGTGTCACGTAAATATTTACGTGTGGGTGTTCCAATTTTACGTGCAACCAAAATACGTTTGAAATACGTGAAGTAGGCGGGGGGTTGTATTTAAAGTGTACAGTATGGGCGTGCTTAGCTGCGTAATTCGTCTAGCCCATACGTACGTGTGCGTATGAATGCGGTTCCGTTAGAAAAAGTTAAGGTAGGGTTTGGAAAGTGTATCTTGACAAATTACGTACGTTCAAGGGGTGTGCCGAGAGGAGTGTAACGAATTTACGCGCACGAAAATACGCTACGCGAATAAACGTACGGCAAACTGGATCTACCCCATTAACCCCATCCAAAGACTAGTTTTGTTAACATTTGGAAATAGCTTTGTTTTTTTGAGGCATGTCTTGCTTCATGTAATAAGTAGCAGGTGCACATAGCTGCAGCCCATCACTAATAAAGGCCCCACGGACCAAGGGATCAGTGGGGTAAAGACAAGTTTACAGTTAGACGCACCTGCACCTATTGCATTTTATAGTTAGAATCAATTTTGCAGCTTAAGTGAAACAGTTTAGGAAAGTTTTATTGTTTTTCTTTTTGTTATATTTACATCTTTCTTTAAATAGTTTGCTAGCAATTGGGGATGAGGGCGTGAATTTAAAATGATATTTTTCCCCCTTACCTCAAAGTGTTTGGATGCTCCTGACATTAGAACCAAAATCAAAAAAGTACAACAGGCCCCAGACAAAGATTATTTCTCTGGGGTTTATAAATGCAAAGGCTATATTTGCCGTGGATATAATCAATTTATGAGGGGTTTTTTTGGGCAGGTTTTTATTATTTTATTATTATTATTATCGTTTATTTATAAAGCACCACAAGGTGTCCACAGCGCCGTACAAAATACAACTAAAAAATACAGTACCTACGTAAAGGGTAGGGATGTACAGCACAGTACATAATAAAATATAATTAAATATAAAAATATCATAAAAATACAATAAAGTGAAGGCAAAATGTGAGGTGTCAAGCTTGGCAGATCAGGAAAGAGGGGATAGAGCGCAGTGAGAGGTTGAGAGGGAGCCACCATGTGGGGGTGGAGTAAAAGGGTAACAGAGGGGGACAAGAGGGTACAAATCGAGAGGGGAGTGGTAAAGGAGGGGGCAAGGATTCTAGGATTGAGGGCTCTGCTCACGTGAGCTAACACACTAAGTGGGAGAGATGAACTTACAGAAGACATAAGGAGGGGGAGGAAGTGGACTGCTGGTGTGAGTGGAGGAGAGGGGGGAAGAAGGAGAAGAAGGGATAGATGTAGGATGCAGTGAGGATGTTAAGTAAAGGAGGGGTAAGCTAGCCTGAACAGGTGCGTTCTGAGTGCACGCTGGAAGACCTGCAATGTGGGGGTAAGTCTGAATGAGGAAGGGAGGTCATTCCAGTGCAGAGGTGCAACATGGGAGAAGTCCTGGACACAGGCGTGAGATGTGATGATCAGTAGAGAGGTCAGACAATGGTGGTTAGCAGAATGGAGAGGGCGGAAAGGGGTGTGCATGGAGATGAGAGAAGAGATGTAGGGAGCAGTGAATGAGGAGTTGGCCTTAAAGGTGAGGGTAGGGAGTTTAAAGAGAGGTCTAAAGCAGACAGGAAGCCAGTGGAGGGTTTGACATAAAGCGGGATTTTTAACGAGGAGGAGGTTACAGTAGCTGAAATGTGATACTAGAGAGTAGATGAGGGTTTTGGTAGCTTCATTGTTGAGGAAGGGCCAGATGTGTGCAATTTTGCATGGGTGGAAACAGCAAGAATGACAGAGGACACGGATGTAAGGTTAAAGGGAAGGTGAGGAGTCATGAATGACACCTAGGCAGCGAACTAGAGGGGAGGAGGAGACAGAGTTATCACCAATGGTTATGGTGATGAAGGGGGCAGGAAATCCTAGGGGGAAGAAAAACAATTATTTCCGTTTTGTCCATATTCAGCTTGAGGAAACACTTGGCCATCCATGCGGATAGGGACGCAAGACACTTGGAAATCGTAGACAAAAGAGAGGGGTTGAGGTCAGGGGAGGAGAGGTAAATTTGGGTGTCATCAGCGTAGAGGTGGTAGTATAAACCAAAGGTGCTGATGAGGTTAACCATCGAGGAGGTGTAGAAGGAGAAAATGAATGGACCAAGGACAGAGCCCTGGATTACACCAACAGGGAGCGGAAGGGGAGGAGGATGAGTTAGGGGCAAAAACAGAGAAGGTTAGGTCAGAGAGATAGGAGGAAAACCAGGAGAGAGCAGTGTCAGTGAGACCAAAAGAGCGGAGTGTTTGAAGCATAAGAGGATGGTCAACGGTATCAAAGCAGCCGACAGATCAATAAGGATGAGACTGGAGTAGTGGCCCTTGGATTTGGCAGATAACAGATCATTTGTCACTTGTTATAGACAATCTCAATGGAATGGAGGGGCCGGAAACCAGGTTGGTGGTCCAGGAGAGAGTTGTCAGTGAGGTAGTTGATGAGACGTTGGCAGATTCAAGGATTTTGGAGGCGAAGGGGAGAAGGGAAATGGGTCAGTAGCTGGAGGGGGATGTAGAGACGAGATTAGGTATTTTTAAGAATGGGAGAGACAAGGGCATGCTTGAAAGAGGAAAAGAAGATTCCAGATGAGAGGAAAAGGTTGAAAAGTTGGGCTAGATGGTATTTGAGAGGAGGTGGTGATCAGAGAGAGGAAAAGGAGAAATGCAGAAGTCAGTCAGAGTGCAGCGGTAGGTGAACACAAGGTCTAGGGAATGGCCCTATGTGTGGACAGGGGAGGTGGACTATTAAGTTTATAAGTTATTAAAGGGATGCTGAAGTCACCCAAAATGATGGAAGGGAGATCAGAGAAGAGATAATGGGTGAGCCAAGCAACAAAGTTCTCGAAGAATTGCGAGCTAGGACTTGGGGGCTGGTAAATTAGAGAAACGGAAAGGTCTAGGGGATAGCGTATGGAATTAACCTCGAAGGAAGAGAAGATGAGGGATGGCTTTAGGGGGATAGTGCGGGAAGTACAGAAGGGAGAGAGGAACAGGCCGACGCTGCTACCATGATAATCGCCGGCTGTGGGAGAGTGGAAGAAGGAGAGACCTTCATAGGCCAGAGCAATGGGTGAGGTGGTGTGAGTGGGGGAAAGCCATGTTTTGGTGAGAGCTAGGAGGTTGAAGAAGTTAGAGTTGAACAGATCATGTATGGCTAGTTACAGATTTATAGGTTTCTATTCCAAGTTCTCTCTATTAATTCATAATTTAGTTATATGTTTCTATTCCAAGTTCATTCTTACTTTTCACTTTAATGTTTCCTGCTCTCAGATAGTATGCCTTCTACAGTGTGTTCTCCTCAGCCTCAAGGTAATATTAGATGCTTACATTTTCAGGAACATTTCAAAATAACTACAATGGAGCACAAAATGGTGGTTTCTCAAATTAATCACTCTACACCAGAAATAAGGGGAAAACATTAAATCACACTACTTAATAACCAGTAGCTAACCTTACATTCTATCTGTAAAATTACATTTAGAAATATTAGCTATGCACATTTGAAAATATATGATAAGTACACAAACCACACAGATAAGACCAACTAAGCAAGAAAATCTTGAAACGGCAGATGGTTAATCATATATTTGCAAATGTGTGTAACTAATGTTTCTGCATTTTATTTTACAGAGAACCTGACAGGTTAACTACTGGCTAACAGCAGCATGCTGTGATATTTTTTTTATTGTTTCTATGTAGATTACAACTGCCTTTCATGCACCTGTTCTTTAGTCTGTAAATTGATTTAAGCAACCACCATTTTGTGTATTAGTGCACAATCATTCCTCAGACATTTTCCCTCCTTTAAGTGACATCATATTTCCACTGAATGCCCCTCACTTTACTATCCTTGTCTTATTTCCCCCCATCTGTTTTCTTTATCCCAGCTCAAATCCTTTCAATCCTAAACCCCCAAAATTATAACCCCTCAATCTCTATTGCTACACAATTTCATTCTTTTGTCACTCTTCATTATTATGTATACTAGTCAAAGGCCTGTCATAATGACAGGAAAAAATATTTCCCATCATGAGTCTCCAGTCTCCCCAGTATTTCCTATTCATGTCATTCCATCTCCCAGTATCCTCATCCTGTGAGTCCATTCCCCCAGTATCCCCATCATGTCTCCAGCCCACCATTATTCCCATCTTGTCTCTCCAGCTCCGAGTAACCCCCATTATGTGTCTTCAGCCTCCGGAGTATTCCCCATTATGTGCCTCCAGCCCCCCAGTATTCGCTATCATGTATCTCCAGCTCCCAGTATCCCCCATCATGTGCCTCCAGCCTCCCCAGTATCCCCAATCTTATTCCTTCAACCTCCCCAGTATCCCTTATTGTGTGCCTCCAGCCTCCCCAGTATGCCCCATTATGTGCCTCCAGCCCCCCCAGTATCCAACATCATGTGCCTCCAGCCCCCCAGTATCCCCAATCTTGTTCATTCAAACCCACAGGATCCCTCATCATGTGCCAGACCCCATCATGTGCCTCCAGCCTCCCTAATAGCTCCCATCATGTTTCTCCAGCCCCCCAGTACTCCCCATCATGTGCCTCCAGCCCCCATCATGTGCCTCCAGCATCCCCAGTAGCCCCATAATGTGTCTCCAGCCTCCCCCAATATTCCCATCATGTCTCTGTACCACCCCTGTATCCCCCATCATGTGTCTCCAGCCCCCTCAGTATCCCCCAGCATGTTGTGGAATTAATAAAGGGATTTTTTTCTGCTCCTCACCATTGGAGCATGCGCAGTAGTGCCACAATGTGTGGATGCTACTGCACATGACTGTGAGGGGAGGGGGGAGAGAGAGAGAGAGAGAGAGATAACAAATACAAATGCCCTCATTGGTTACATATGTGTTAATATGTAATATGTAATTAAGAAAATTATGTTTTTTTAACTGTTTAGTAAAGGGTAAATTTGTTAAATCATTACTCTTTTTTTCAAAATGCATTTTTTTTCTAAAGATAACAAATACAAATGCCCTCATTGGTTACATATGTGCCCTCATCAGAGCAATATTCTTACAGTAGCTTCTCTTGCTCACACTGTCCCACTAATCTACTGAAGTCTTCAGTTTTCTTCCTTACTCCTCTGTGGTGCTGGCTGCCTCTATAAAGGTTGTCATTAAGGTCACATCACCATTGCACTTCTGATAGCTTCTCTTCCCACAGATTCAGTTGCGAGGGGAGACAAGGGAGGTTCACAATGAGGAATCCATGCTGAACTCTGCTAGACATAATTTTGGCTGGCATGACAAATATCGAGCCTTCCCTCAGTAAGCTGGAGCAGATCAACCTAGTTTTAATCATATGATTTTATCCTTTATTCTAAATAAAAATAATAACACATACAGTATAGCACATTGTCAAAACTATGACACTGTAGTTGTTTAGCAGTAACATCTACCTCTTTGGGGGCAAAAGTGGTCTATGTGCATTATGGTCTGGTTAGATTATTAAATTGAAATATAAACCAAAAAAAAAAATTAAGAAAATTATGTTTTTTTAACTGTTTAGTAAAGGGTAAATTTGTTAAATCATTACTCTTTTTTTCAAAATGCATTTTTTTTCTAAAATATGTGGTTTTTGAAAAATCAATTACAAAAAAACATTGATCACAATCAACACATGTTGCAGTCTTTTAAAACTAAAAAAGTTATTTTTTTTCACATCTTTTGAAGCACAAAGAAATCCCAAAATAGTAACACAGTAACTTTGAATTAAAGAAGAATTCTGTTGGCAGAAAATGACCAACTGACCCTGTAAACCTGTGGAATTATCTTCCCACTTTAACAGTAGTTTCATGACCTCCATTTATTCTTATCACTGTATTGCACCTTTTCCTGACATTTTACTGCTTTCGTCTTGTTGGTTTTTGCCGAAAGCTTTTTTAGCTGCAAAGTAAAAAAGAACTATTATTTTGACATATTTAAATTAACATAAACCTTGCAATTTGTTTAATAAAAATAATATAGATCCACTTTTAAGACAAGCAACTTTTAGGCATTGGCCTGGATCCTAACCTAAGTATATCAGGGGACTTACGCAAGTCATTTGCATAAGTCCCATCTCTGAACATCTCGGTGTGCGTGCCAGATGTTCCACGTGTGTATCTACTCACATACGTAATTATGTTACAGACAACAGTAAGTAAGCATAAGAGGCAGACGCAGCATTTACGATGGTCGTATCCCCACCATACAGGTTGTAAAACTTAAGGTAGGAATCTGGACACGTAAGTGCACTACCCGCTACGTGCGCATACCTACCCCATAAAGCGCATAAGGTTCTAAAATTGGGCCCTTATGCTTATCCATGGGAGTCATAACGCTTTTGTAATTGTAACCTGTAATTGGCTACCTCCATTTTGTAGGGCTGGATTATGAAGGGAAAGGGGCCACAATGATGATTGCTTTTAGATTTTCACAAATAGAGAGCTCCTATAAGGACTACTCTCAAACTAATGGCCCACAATGTGTTAAGACATGCACAATGCATGTAGGGCCTGATACATAGTTAAGAATCTGCAGGGTTTTAGGTGCGTATATTTAAGAAGGGATATACTGTGCATGCATAGAAGCTTTTATACGCAATCTACGTTGGACTTTAGAATGGGAATGCTGTGAATTCCCTCTACGAACCTAATGCCGCTAGGTTCATATTAACTTACAAAGGAAGGGGCGTGACTGGAATAATTAAGTCCGCAGATAAGAAGATTGGGTGGATGGAGGCATTTAAATGAGCAAATCCGGGTACGGTTATGCAGTTACGTTTGCAATTAGACGCCCTATGTACACAACTACGAACCTAAGGATAAGGGAGCCCTATGGCATTCATAAGTCTCTTCAGAGTCTAAAAACCGGGGGCTTCCTACTAGTTGCGTATATTTAAGAACCAAACACTTTCTTAAGTGTGAATCAGGATAGTAGTTTTTAAAGGCATATGAGAGGCATACAGGATTTATGCAGATTAATTTTGAGGAGCTAGAGAGATCAAAGCAACGAAATTAGGAGAACATGTGGGAAGCTATTGAAAACAATGGAGGAGGCACAAGAAAAGATATGATAAGAGACTGAATGGATCCTATGTGGGTAATAAAACAGTGACTAATGGAAAGTATAGGCATTGATTTAAGTAAGTGTATGTTCCTTGTTGAATGTTTAGGTTCTAGCAGGAATTCCACAAGTTAGTTGGCAAACTTTTCTCCTGGAACTAGCTGTCACTAACAAATATATTTAAAAAAAAATATAACAGCTCTCAACTGTGTCGACAAGAAAGTTTTTCATCATTACATATTTGTCAGGATTATGCTTCATTACATATAAAGTGCTGGAATCTATTAATACTTCCCTCTCTGGTGATCTCTAGTAGACTTCTTTTTGGCAGGAAGCGGCTTCTTTAGCATCTCGGTAGCTTGCATATTTGAAAGGAAGGCTCAAGTTGTAGAAATCAGCACTGTATGTGAAGTCCTCCAGAGATTAATGAGGATAGTGTACATTTTTCTTTTGGTGATTGTCATCAAAGGATGGTGTGCTTTTTGATCACATAGTTGTGCTCTTCTGTATTCTGAGGACATTTCCTTAGAAAGAATGGAGACATTCAGGAAAAGAGAAGCACTGCATCAGGAAAGTCAATAAATAGTCCAGTACTGTGTGTTTATTGTTAGTTTGTTTTGCATCTAAATGGATTCCATGGCTTTCATATTAATACTTTATTGCAAGTGTGATGTGCCACAATGAATTTTGGACAGTTGACAATTAACCTGTCAGCACTAAATGGCAAATAGGTTTAACTGATCGATGTTACTCTATCTCACAGGGATGGTATATAACCACCTGTCAGATTGAATTACTATTATCCTAATTCTAACCATAACCCTAACCACCAATTAACAGTTAATTACTTACCTCAGAATGATGCAGTCCTAGGAAACAGATAGTTCCAGTGACCAAAGAAGAAAGGACAGAGGAAGGCAAGACAGAAGAGAAGAGGCAGAGGGGAGAGAAGAAAAGAGGACAGGGGACAGGACAGAGGGGAAGAACAGCAGATAAAAGGGACAAGATGGGGGAGAAAAAGTCAGACAGTGCGAGAGGGCAGGAAAGACAGCAGAGAACAATGAGAACTAGCTCCTTTGACAATGATACCACTGATATTCTGATATTATGGTTTTGACTATAACATCAGCAGTTTTGTGACTGCTGTGAATTTTTAACAAATATTGCATATATTATTAGAGATTAGCAGTTCGGATTCCATAAAATCCGACATTGGGGTTCTGAGTCAAAGCGATGCATGCTTCAATTCCTCCCACCAAACTTGGATCTGTAATCCAGGCAAAACACCATTTACACAAAAAATTTGTGTCTTTTGAGCCTCTGACAGGAAGTATCACATCACTGAGCATACAGACAGACTTTTTTTTGTTAAACAACTACAACTTTATTGAGCTGAGTGGAAAAACTGAACAGAATGCCTGGGATGAGTGATATCAGGGGTGCAACTATAGTGGGTGCTAGGGATGCAGTTGCTATGGGGCAACCATTCGCTCTGTATGCACATTTAATACAGTCCACCCTATTAGCAGCTCCCCTGCAGCTCTGCTGAAGAAACAGTCCTCACATTGCTGGAGCTACACAGAAGGTAAGAAAAATCACAACTAGATTGTCACGCATGGGGGGATTCTGGTAGCTCAAAAACACCCCCAAAATGATTATTTAATAAAAAAGAAAGAAAAAAAACATTAACTTGAAAAGGGGGCATGGCTTTGTGGGTGCCATGAAAAGGGGCGTGGCTTCATACATAGAAGAGAAATCCCACCACAGGGCAGTTACCATGACAAGGGAGCAAGTTTCCCCAAACGTTTTACATGAAGTGACAGTGTGAGGAGTCCATGAATCAGTCACACACAGACAGTAGTCATGCACATAGGCAAAGGTGATCAGCCAATAGGGTGACAAGGCTGCAGATGTGATCAGCCAATAGGGTGACAAGGCTGTGGCCATTATTGTGCCACTCAAACAAGTGTTAAGAGCCATTAACCCTTAGGGCCAGATTTACTTAGCTGCAGGTTTGGAAAAGTGGAGATTCTAGCTCTCACCTTCTTTTTACATACTAGACAATGTTAGCTAAAATCTGATTGATTGCTGTGGGCAACATCTCCACTTTTCCAAATCCACAGCTCAGTAAATCTGGCCCTAGTCTGCTAAAAAGTTCTAAGAATATACTGATTAATAGCAGCTTCTATATTCCTGACCCAGCTGCAAGTCCTGTTCACATTATTTCCTCTTTATTTATAATTGTTTTTTAAAACATTTTACAAAATATAGAAATTATATATATATATTTACTGTGGAAGGGACCATAGATATTGTCCTTTCATATGTTAAATAACAATAGCAATACATGAGAATACATTTGACAAATGTCACAAAGTTGAGGTTAGGATACTAGACAATATATGGTAGCATGTACCAACCAACCTCAATCTTGTGAGGTGGGCCAATTTAACTAGGAATAAATGGAAATGAATGTTATTCATATTAATAACACTTTAAAAGCAAAAAGACATAAAAAAAATTACTTGATTTTAGCATTTTTAGCAATTTTAAATAAAATACAAATACTAAACCAAAACTAGAAATGAGCTGGTTCGGATCTTTGAGAACCGAACCCACCCAAACTTTGGGAACTCTTGCAGGGTTTTGGCATTGCTCACAGAGAGCAATGCTGCATCATAGGAAGGAGCACGGAGGAAGGAACGAAGGAACATCAAAGGTAAGTAAGGGGATCTTATGGGAATACTGGGTAGAGGCTGGAGACATTATGGGAATGCTAGGGAGAGGCTGGAGACATTGGACCTGATTCAGAACTAAGGTATCTTTTCAGTTGCGGATGTTTGTAGGTTTTCATATTCTGTACTTAACTTAAGAACACATGACTTTTGTAATTTGAGGCTGCAAGCTTTTATAATTAGATTACATGCTGCACCTGTTAATAAAACTAACACTTTAGAAGCTACTCAGAGGTTAATAAACAATTCAATATGAATGAGATTTCTCTGAAACAAGGTAAAATGTTATGATACATGTTTGTGTATTTATGTGATCCGTAACTTTTGTCTAGTTTATTAATACTCATTATTAGTTTAATATGTTTGACTGTCTACAGTTTTTATAAGGTTTACTTTGTTAACATTTTAACACAATGTAAAGTAAAAGTAAAGTAAAGTAAAAATGTAAAAAATGTTTAATATTAGTAAAGTAAAATAAAATAATTAATTAACAAACATTACAATTAGGGGGGGGGTTATTTTTATATATAGTATATCTGACACTACACAGTTAGACATTAAGGGCCGTATTCAGAATTAAGAACGCTTCAAAAGTAGTCTCTATAAACACTTAGGTACTTAGGGCTCTATTTACAGACACCGCATAAATCTGGGGAGTGATAGTGATCCAGGCTCGCTTATCATCGCAGCGAGCCTGGACACTTCACTCCCCAGATTTATAAACACTCACCTTCATCGTGAAGACTCACGATGTCCGGTGAGTGTTTCCACTGCATCACCGGCCCTTCACTCGAATGTGAAGCGCCGACGATG
>WWET01003451.1:109995-130634 GCA_011038615.1 Limnodynastes dumerilii
GAAAGAAAAAGGAGGTTACTGTATATGGGGATATCTCTGAAATAGTAGCACTAATGCCAGCATGAGCTGGCGTTAGTTTAACGTTCAGAGCAGAGTGTAAAACTCCGCTCTGAGGGCCGGCAGAGAGACCTGATATTTCCATGGCGATTCATTGATCTTTGTAAATAGACCCCTAATTCTGTAATTTGGGATAATATGACATGGAAAATTAAACACAGACCGCAATTAAAGAACAGGTTGTCCTATAAAAACTTTTTACTAAACTGTGTAAAAATAATCAGTAGACAGACTGCTTCATCACTAAGGAATATTTTCTTGTAATAAAGTAAAAACCTGTTACTGTCCTCAAAGAAAATTTGACTTTCTTTATTTCAGGGCCAAAAAGTGCTGCTGTAGCATTTGCTGCATCTCACTGTTTATTGTCGAGTGCTTGCATTAAAGTTACGATAAGTTCCTTAGGATATTTTTTACTAGTCTTTCTGTTCCAATGCCTCAAAGTTTTAACTCACAAAAGAAATATCAGACATTGAAATGAAAAGCATGGCATTGGAAAGATGAAATTAAAACAAAGGCTTTTAAATGTAAGTTTGTGCCTCATATCACCATCTGTAAAATGCTTGCTACTAAAATGCCACATAGTGTTATTTTGAAAAGAACACACCTTTCATTAGAAATTTGAGACATTTTGTGCTATTGAAATGCCCCTTAGCATTTATAAAAAGAAAAAAAAGTCTCTGTGATTAATATTTTAATATCAAACTTTTATACCAATGCACCCAGCTCCAGGACTAAAAGCTGGAAAAGATACATTGTGTTTTTCATAGAATTAGATCTGTTATAAAAGAACAGCTGCTGCCCCAGCAGTATGGCAGTAATATAGCTTAGTTCAGCTATAAAGTACATACAAAGTGATCTATATTTCTGACATTCACATACATACAACAGAATACTTATTACTCTAAAAGATATGTTGTGAGCATATATAACTATAAGGAAGTATACTACATTATATATATGAAGAGGTTACATTATTTTAATTAGATTCATTTAAATAAAAACATAGTTACCGATTCATTTAAATAAGTTACACAAAATGGAAGTTACTCAGATCAACCTACAGGTTAGTGCATGGTTTCCTACTTTTGAAAAATCATTTCAGGGAGAAAAGTAAAAAGCATAGGGGTGGTCCCTGCATCACCATGGGGCGGTCCCTGCGTCGCCAGCGGAGGGGGGCGGTCCCTGCGTCACCAGGGTTTGTGTATGGGTGTCCTGCAAAGTATCGAGCCCCTCTCAGTATTCCCCATCATGTGGCTTCAGCCCCCCTCAGTATTCCCCATCATGTGCCTCCAGCCCCACTCAGTATTCCCCATCATGTGCCTCCAACCCCTCCCTCAGTATTCCCCATCATGTGCCTCCAACCCCCCCTCAGTATTCCCTATCATGTGCCGCCAACCTCCACTCAGTATTCCCCATCATGTGCCTCCAATCCCCCTCAGTATTCCCCATCATGTGCCTCCAATCCCTCCTCAGTATTCCCCATCATGTGCCTCCAGCCCCCTCAGTATTCCCCAGCATGTGCCTCCAGCCCCCCTCAGTATTCCCCAATATGTTTCTCCAGCCTCTCTCCTTTTTACTTACCTTTGTGTCCCTCTTTCCTTCCTCATCCACGGCACTCTTCTGACTTCTTACTTGCCTACTCTCCTAGCTCCGCAATGGTTGGCGTCTTCTGGCAGGCACGTCGCGAACAGCGTGTCTGTAACATCTTCCATCACGTCATCCCGCCGGTGGAGTCATCCGGCACATACGCAAAGCACTTTTTGGGACAGGTGAATTCTAGTTTTACCACTTTTTCAACAAGAAATTCTCGGACACAGCCCCCCCTCCCTCTCCTCCCCTCTGAAAAACCTTGTAAATTACACATTTATATGGAAAAAATATTTTTTTTTATTTTTTTTACTTTGCTTCAACATATATACAGTCCTACAGATACAGTACATATACTCTACTCACACATTACACCCCCATCGTCACCACATACTATTACCATTACCCCCACCCCACATACTATAACTACACATTACCCCCTACCCTACATGTTATAACCCCACATTACCCCCCCCGACACACACACAGGCTGCAGATAACAAAAAATAAATGGTACATTAATGAAGTTGGAATACATGGAGTAATTGTCACATAAATTGCCAGCTATTGATTTGCTGTTCATCTAAATTACACACTTGGGGAAAAAAAGTTTTAAAAGACATTTATGCTGGAGGCTGTTCCAAAGTTTATTGTGAGAAAGGGAGTTTGAGCAGAGCGTATTACCGCTGCAGCGTAAAAACTTTCACACTCCCCTTACCTTCCTTTCATTACGCCCACCAAACCCTACCCTAACTTTTCCATGTGTTCGTACGTATTTTTGTAGCGACGCGCTGTTCGTAGCAGCCTAAGCCCGCCCATACTGTACAATTTAAATGGCTCCCCCGCCTACATTCCTTAACTCCAGCATCCGTACTAACTTCATACTATAAACACGCCCATGGCCGGAAAAAAACGCAAACAATACGCACGCCCAAATCACCGCTATGAAAAGGTCTTTGTTACGACCGGAAGTTGTCACTATGCACATGTGCAGTGCGTTTTTTCTGGCGATTTTACGCTTACAATCAGCGTTAGCTCGCATGCGAGCGTAGGTCTGGATCAGGCCCATTATCCCCACATACTATAACCACACATTACTCTCCACATTCTATAACCCCCAATAAGCTTTTTTTCTTACCTTTGTTGTCATCCCATCTCTTCTTCCTCACCCTCCGTCCTCTGCGGCGCCTCTGCTTCTGAATAATGCTGACGTGAGTACGTCAGCGTCACGCTGATAACGGCGCTGTGTTGCCATAGCAACACATACACAGTGCCTGGGCGCAGCAGTCCGGGACAATACAGTGACAATACAGTGTATTGTAATACTATTTCTATAATTTTAAAATTTAATGTAACTCTAGAAATAGTATTATTCCCAGACACTATCATCTCCGGGAGAAAAGGGTGATCTCCTGGAAGTCCGGGAGTCTCCCAGACATTCTGGGAGACTCGGCAACCATGGGTTAGTGCAAACAGGTGTTACGATCCTGACCCCTGAGGCGCGGAGTCTAACCACCATCCGGTTTTCACCAGAGCCCCTGATGGTGGGGATGGATTTGGCTACAAGGACAGTGGCAGGTCGCAGCCCCCAGAGGACAGTCACGCACTAAAGTGAGTAGAGGGAAGAGAGGAGTCACCCGAAAGAGGTAGAAACTGGTGGGCACCAGTGACCCTAGATGAGGCGAGACAGATACTGGCTGAAAGGGTGATAGTGAAAGAACCCAGAGCCGACAGGGAAGCACAATGTACAGCGATACGCCCAGCAGGCTAGGTACAATAGAGGTATACAAGAGCAAGGAGAATGGCACTATATGCGGGGCAACTATGAACAGGGGTACACTCACAGCTATAACCAGATGCAGATGGAGAGGCACTAAAAGGAACAATGCTAATGAGCTGGAGAAATGCACACAGCAGAGCAAATGTGCGTGTGGAGTGGCACAATAAGCAATGAGGCTGTGAACAGGAGGGATACACACAGCCTAACTAAAGTACAGATAGTGAGGCACAAGGTGCAGGGAGGCGACGGCCGGGGGAACGCTGCCTAGCAACGCAGACGCCTGAAGCAATGGCAGCGGGAGCGGGTATGCGCCTCGGGTGCTTTCTACCCCCCCAGTACAGTTCCCTCCAGAAGGGTTTAAAGAACCCTAAGACGACGAGCATGAATGTCTTTGGCAGAACGTTCGTCAGGACCATAGCCTTTCCAATGGACCAAAAAGTACTTTTGTTTTTTAACTTGCTTGACATCTAAAATGCAATCAATGAAGAATTTCTGCCGGCCGTTGACTAATAATGGAGAAGGTCTAGTATTTAAAGGTTTATGAAATTTGGTGGAAAAAATGCAGGTTTCAACAAGGAGCAATGAAAGGCGTTGGGAATCTTGAGATTTTTGGGTAGAAAGAGACAGAATGCCACAGGGTTGATTCTAGAAATAATTTTGAAAGGCCCAATAAAAAGCTGTTTGGTGTAAACGGATATTACGTGTTGAGGGCCAAACTTTATCCCCTAGTTTATATCTTATCCTCTGGTGTCAGTCAAAAAAATATTTAGCTTGAAAAGAAGTTTGCTTAAGTGCGGATTGAACGTCTTTCCAAATAGACCTGAGACATCTGGCGGTGCTTCTGATACCTGTATCGGAGGAGGATTCAAAGGAATTAGACTTTGGGTGAAATTCAAACAGACAAAAAAATGGAGAGACTTTGGTAGCAGAATGTGGGGAGTTATTGTATGCAAACTCAGCCCATGGGAGATCATCTACCCAGTTATCTTGATGTTTAGAGGTAAAGCATCGGAGATATTGTTTTAGGGACTGATTGGTCTTTTGGTTGGAGGGTGGTATGCGGAAAATGGACTAAGGTTGATTCCCAGGAGATTGCAGAAGGATTTCTAGAAACGAGCGATGAATTGGGATCTCTGGTTGGATACTATGGGCCTGATCCAGACCTACGCTGGCTGGCGTTAGGACGCCAGCCAGCAGTGTAAGATTGGCTTAAAAAACTATCTGCGCATGCGCTGGGCAGATGTTGGCCGGCGTTACTACGGAAACGCCCAATCATAGATCACCGTACTATCACCGTACTATCACCGTAGTAACAGCTGAGGGGGCGTCCCTTGCCATTACTACGCTCAAGTTAGTGTAGGTGGGAGGGAGAAGGTAGTTTAATGAGGGAGGGGTTTGCGGGCATACGCTCCTGTGCGAGCGTATTTTCCCTTGCTTAGGCCGGCTGAGGGGTACCCTAACTAGCGTAAGCGAGGAAAAATACATTCGCACAGGGAGAGTGTTGGGGAGAGTGCACGCTGATATGCTGTGCTTTACTAAGCACAGCGCATCGGCGTAGGTCTGGATCAGGCCCTATGTCTGTAGGGATTCCTTGCAATCGAAAAATGTGAAGAGAAAAAAGTTTGCCTAGAATTTAAACAGAAGGCAGCTTAATTAATGTAATGAAGTGTGCCATTTTTGAAAAGCGGTCAGCTACAACCCAAATAGTAGAAAAACCAGAGGCAGCTGGTAAGTCTACAACAAAGTCCATAGAAATATGGGTCCAAGGTCTCTTGGGTACTGGAAGTGGCAGCAATTGGCCTGCCAGAACATCCCTGGGAACCTTGTTACAGGCACATGTCTTGCATGCCAGGACAAATTCCCTAATGTCCTTGAACAGGTTAGGCCTCCAAACGAAACAAGAAATAAACTTAAAGGTTTTAGCAATTCCAGGGTGACCTGCAGATTTATTACAGTGGAATTCAGTCAGGACTGGTCTGCAGAAATTAACAGGAACGAAGAGGCATCCAACCGGAGTTGTAGGCGGAGCCAGTGATTGGGTTTGGTGAAGTTGATTATGAGTAATGCCCAGAAGGATGCAGAAAGGACATCAACTATGATATTTTTAGACCCAGGTCTATAAGTAATAGAGGAATTAAAACGAGTAAAAAACAAAGCCCACCGGGCCCGCCAAGAGTTCAACCTTTTTGCAGAACGAATGTATTTAACATTTTTATGATCTGTGAATACAGTCACTGGATGATGTGCCCCCTCCAACCATGCTTCCAAAGCCCATTTAATGCCAAGTAACTCCCAATTCCCAATATCATAATTAGCCTCGGCAGTGGAAAATTTGCATGAAAAAAAGTCACAAGGATGTTATTTGTAGTCCATGGTATCTTCTTGAGACAGAATGGCTCCAACTCCGACGTCGGACGCATCCACCTCAAAGATAAATGGAAGATCTGGGTTGTGGTGTCTCAAAATCAGGGCAGATACAAAAGCTAATTTCAGACAATCAAAAGTCTGTGCAGCTCGGGGTGACCAATTCGTGGGATCGGCCTTATTTTTGGTGAGGTCGGTGATAGGTGCCATGAGCATGGAAAAGTTCTCAGTGAACTCACGAAAGAAATTGGCAAAGCATGGATGGCCTTTAAATTGGAAGGTTGGACCCAGTCTAGAATAGCCTTGATTTTGTTAGGGTCCATAGCAAACCCCTTGGGGGAGATATGATATCCAAAAAGAAGATTACTTGATCCACTTCAAATTCAAATTTCCTTATTTTTGCAAATAATTCACGAAGTTTAAGTAAAACTATTCTTACATGTGTGCGATGTTCGGCTAGGTCTTTAGAGTAAATCAAAATATCGTCTAAATAGACGACAATAAACTTCCCAAGAAACTTGCATAAGACGTCATTGATCAGATCCTGGAAAACTGCAGGGGCGTTACTCAAGCCGAATGGCATCACTAGATATTCGTAATGACCAGTCAATGTATTATACGCAGTTTTTCATTCATCTCCGTGACGAATCCTGATGAGGTTATAGGCGCCCGGAGATCAATTTTTGAAAAAATCTCCTCATAGTTGGTTAAATAAATCCGAAATTAATGGCAAAGGGTTGGATTTTTTGATAGTGATCTCATTAAGGACTCGTTAGTCGATACACGGATGTAAAGTTCCATCTTTTTTGGAAACAAAAAAAAACGGCCCCCACTGGAGATTTCGAAGGTCTGATAAAACCCTTGGCAAGGTTTTCTGTAATAAAATCATCCATGGCCGGAGTTTCAGCAAGATAGTGAAAAAAGCCTTCCCTTAGGTAGTCTGGAGTTAGGAAGTAAGTTGATGGCACAGTCATATGGGCGATGTGGAAGTAATCTATCAGCGGCTCTTTCAGAGAAAACATTAGAAAAATCTTGGTAGACACTAGGTAGGCCTTCGAGAGAAGCAGAGATAACACGAACTGGCAGTTTAATACAGGAAATGGAACATTGCTGGTCCAAGCAAGAAATCTCTCCGGAGGTCCAATTGATGGTAGGATTGTGCAAGGTCAGCGATGGGTGGCCTAAAATCAAAGGAACTGAAGGAGAGAAAATTAAATACAACTGAATCCGCTCAGAATGAAGTGCTCCCAGGGAAAGTTGAAGAAACGGAGTGATGTTGAAAATGATTCCTCCGGCTAAGGGATTTCCGTCTAATGACTAGGTAGAAACTATTCAATTGAAGCAGAAACCTGAGTGGTCTTCCCTTGATAAGAAATATTTGCTGGAACTAGAAGGGTGTTGGATTTAGAAAGCAGATGTAGACCTAGGTGAACCTCCCTAACTTCAACTAGGTCTAAGCTTTTCCCAGTTTATTGGGGCAATCCCGAACCATATGTCCTTTAAGACCACAATACAAACATGGGGCCGGATCCAGAACTACGGCCATCTTCCACAGACGGCTGTAATTCAATGAACAATAGCTACTACGCAATCTGCGTATTGTTTCGATATGTAGATTGCGTATATGCGGTCTTTTAAACCGCATATACGCAATCTATGTATCGAAACGATACGCAGATTACGTTCAATAGCTACTATGCATGCGCAGTAGCTATTGTTCATTGAATTACGGCCGTCTGTGGAAGACGGCCGTAGTTCTGGTTTCGGCCCATAGTTCTTGGACCCTCCTACGCTGTTTCTCCTGTTCCGAGAGGCGGTAAACTTCATAGATTCAGGAGCATCCTCATTATAAAGATTTAGAGGATTAGGGCCAAAGGATTGATGACCCTCTTTTTCCTGCTTTCATTCCCGGAACCTGCAATCAATCCATATGGCGAGGGTCATTAAGGCCTCCAAAGATTCAGAAACGGGGTATTTAATCAAAGAGTCCTTGATTTGATTTGAGAGGCCCAACTGAAATTGGCTCCGAAGGGCTGGGTCGTTCCAATTGCTGTCTGTTACCCACCTCCGGAATTCTGCACAATATTGTTCAGCGGAACCTCTGCCTTGGCGGAGATTTCATAGATGAGCTTCAGCGGAACTCACCCGGTCCGGTTCATCATAGATTTGACCCATAAGTTCAAAGTAAGATCATTAAAACGTCATTGGGAAGAGGATTTGGGGGTGCTGGAGGATGAGGAATGGGGCGTGCTTCTTGCTAGTTCCTATAAATGTTCGTCGTCCTACAGATACCAACAAATACAAATCTATATAATACATCGATGCTACTTGTACCCGCAACTGTTATCTAGATATGACCCGCAGGTCTCTTCCAGATGTCCTAAATGTGGGGGGGAGGCGTGTTCCTTCTATCATCTTCTGTGGGAGTGCCCTCTGGTTCAAAACTTTTGGGGTAGGGTTAGGAGGTGTATTGCTCGTACGGGAGTAAGGTGCTGCCTGGACTCTCCTAAAATATGTTTATTTGGTTTGCAATTGGAGGATGCAGTGAGCAGAAGCTTGCGCCATTATATTAATAGTCTATGTTTAATGGCTAAGGTGTGTCTGGCAAGGACCTGGATGGCGTCTGAGGCTCCCTCTTTGATGGAATGGATAAGAGCAGTGCAGTCCACCTTAGGGCATGAAAAATATGTGTATGAGCAGCGTGGCGCTAAACTTAAATATGAAGAAATCTGGGCACGATGGCATGAGTCAGAGTATGTTACCAGCAAGTTAACAAATTAGTGTATAAAACAAGAGTATTTAGCATGTATAGGATCTTGATATTCTTAGGGGATGCATAGGAAACCGTGTATTGAGAGTATGTTGGGGTAGAAGTAGAATTTAGTTTTAGTTTTTTAGTTTCAATCAAAAATCAAAATGCATGCCAAACAGGGTTACGGCAACAAGAATAACATTTATTCAGATTGTTGGGATGTCATCTATTTTAGTGTATATTAAAGAGAAACCAATCATACTTGATGTCCTGGTTAGTTTAACTATGTTCTGTTTTCTGTTGCTCTATATGGTGGAGGTCTAAATGATGCATGTGAATGTACCTCTGTTGTGAATTCTTAATGTGAGCTTGGTTATTACATGTATCAGCGATTGTCATTTATCCACTAATGTGCTCTGTTATTATGTATCTGAGAATTTGTTTATCTCATGACTTAATGTATCATGTATTCATTGTTTGACTGCAATAAAAAACTTTTTCAACAAAAAAAAATCGCAGCTTAGTGAATTCGGGCCAAAAAAAAAAAAAATTTGCGGGGAAATCGCCGCGATCGGCCGCGATGCCCCGCGATGCGATTTTTATGTAAAATATCGTCCTTAATGAATAAGACCCTTGATCCAATTTTTCTGCTCTTGTCCCTCGTTGACATTATCAATTGAAAAAATCAATAAAAATATGTGTTATATACTGATTATTGCTATAAATAGTATTTTGTTTGTAATAGGATCAAGAACACAATAATCTTTGACCATAAACTGACCTTTTTTTATGATGTTGGCAGGTATCCATAACTCAAAAGTTTTGTTTACCTTCAATTGTCCCTCATTAATATAAAATGGAAAAAATAAGATGAGTTAGATACTGATAAACCATATAAACAGTACCTGTAATCAAAAATACAAATCACACAATATCTTACAATCAAAACATCACCTTTTTTATTATGTTGACACGTATGTCTGTTTTTGTATATGTCTGTATATATGTCTGTATATGTCAATATCATGAAGATCCTGTAAGTGTAAATTGCAATTATTTGAACATGTCATTGAGTAAATTTATATGTGATAGATGAATGTAGTAAAACAAGTTAAGCCATACCATGGTTAGTGTTACTTTTTTGCTGGCACTTCCAGATTACCGCATCAATTTCAGTCCTCACACCATTTTTTTGATAAGCTGCTACTACATCATCACTATATTGCAGATAAGATCCTAGTATAAAAACAAAATTGCAACATAAATATTTCTACACATCTTTCTTGTCTTATTTTTAAATTATTACAAACATTACTGATTTTATCAGTGATTACCAGCATCTGTGGTACTTTTTTTTCCCCACATCCACAATGCAAAATGAAATTAGCAGTTGACTTATATGGTTTCCATTATTATGAAAAGTCTTCATAACCTACATAATTAACGGCAATACAACACAATTGTAATTATAATATGTTACCGAAATTACAATATTTGTTTTTAATAAGTCAATGAATAATTTCTCACCATAATGTGTGGTACAATTTTCTTCCCACATCCGCATCCACATCCGAATTACGCTTTTTGTGACACCATGTTTTTCATTAGCTGCTTTAAACTGTGCTAAACATTGCTGATAACTTCCTATAACAAAAAATAGATATGTATTTAACATTTTGTTTATTAATGTTATTTTTATAAAGCTTGTTTAACAATTGTTATACATTATAAAATGATGAAAATCTTACCAGAATCCATGGAACTTTTTTAATTCCACATCCACAATGTCCATCTTCATTTCATGCTTCATTTAATTGTACATTATATGGTGTGAGATGGCACTTAGGTATTCCTGCACAGTATATTCATTTCGTTGTTCCACAATGTCACTTATTGCCTGTCTTTTTTCAGCATTGTCCTTTTGTGGTGGAGTCTTTGGAACTTTGCTTATAGCTTTTGTAATTTTAATTTGAATTATCTTTTGTTCATGATAAAATTGTCGAATTAGTTTGTAAACTCCAAGCTTTCACTGACCCACAATGGTGTTCCAATGCCTGTGCCATCCCTCAATTTTATTTTGAGTTCTTGGAATTCCAAACAGTTAATTTTGATGAATAGGCCACAAGCTAGGAGGGAAAAGCGGATTATGTCTTGAAGTGGCTCTGGTTTGTCTTTGTACTCCCAATACATATGTCCCTGGAAATATTAAACCAGGGGCTAAGCATCAGATGGCATGCTACTTTTGATTTCCTGAAAAGCTGCTGGTATTTCATTAGAAGGTAGGAATGCTAGAGCTTGCAATTTCCTACATTGCTTCGCAAATTCACAATCAAAACCATATTTGATGGCAAGTCCTTTAGCCTGTATGGTCTTATAAATGTTCTGTCCAAAGTGAAAAAAACAGCATTTATGCGTAGGATTGTCAAAGACCTCTGCAGAAGCATTAATAGCAGTTTTTTTTCGAAATCTGTAATAATAAATTGTGGATTCAAATCGACGTTCAAATCTGTAGCACAATCCTGTAGATCATTAAAAATTTTAGTATAGCATTCAATGCTCTTTCTGGAAAAAGTCCAAACACAAAAGGTACAACCCTTTGGAACTCCTCATCAGTTCCAACAGGGGCATGAATCGTGTATATTTGACAAAACATTTCTGGTGCAATTTTGAAGATGCCATCCATTATCCAGTATGGAGCCTCAGCTAGCTTTTCAAGGTTTTGTCTGGTGGCAAATAAAAGTGTCCTTTCATTGTCCCAAGTAGAGTCTCACCCTAAAAATTGCATGCCATCAATTTTACTCAAATCTTCTGGCACATCAATGTCCAGCAAACAAGTTGGCTCTGCAGGACCTTCCTCTCTCCTTTCTAATTACTTGTCTCATGGCCTCTTGATTAGGCAGGTGAGAGGCACTTTCAGTTGATAGCGATGACAGCACCGCTTGAATTATTTGCGCTGGAGTGTCAGATGTTTCAACGGCTTTTCTGTTTGGATTTGCAATGGCTTCCAGTACCACAGTCTTTTGCGGTTCAGGGTAATGGCAGTAGCCTTTAGAACTCCATTCCTAAGCACATGCAATTCAACGTGTTAACTCGACTGTTTCCATCTCAAGGCACAAGGGGCAAGGTCTTGTTTCCCTACTACAAAACTGAATTTGCATTAGTGCTATTACTATTCTCATCGAGGTGGTGAGCAACGGAGCAAGTCAGTACTGGTTAACAATTGAATTGGGACTTTGTTTCTTATCCAGCAGTATTTTTACCTGAATATTTTCACTTAAGTATCTATTTATCTTTCTACTAGGGCTTGATCACCCCTAGAGGGATTGCTATTGGATATTTAGTATATGCTTTTCCTACATAAACACTTAGGGTCAGTTTGCACTGTCTGTATATGAAGTGTATTATGCCAATTTGTATTAGTTATGTTTTTTAGGTTCTGGTACCAGACATATTTGTTTTAATAAATTTTGTTTTAATTATACCGGAAGGCTTTTGTGTGTTTGATCACACTTATAGTCTTTTATCTTTTGTGATCTACCCAACCCGAGATTATACTGTGACAGCGCTGGTCTTATTCTGTCTTTTATTTTTTCAATTATACTAAGGGGACTCACAAACCCCTAAGACCAAGCTGCAGCTACAGTGTCTCTCTGGTGACGGAAGGCTTTTGAATGTTTTGATCACATTTATAGTTTTTTATCTTTTGTGATCTACCCAACCCAAGATTATACTGTGACAGCGCTGGTCTTATTCTGTCTTTTATTTTTTCAATTATACTAAGGGGACTCACAAACCCCTAAGACCAAGCTGCAGCTACAGTGTCTCTCTGGTGAATTCCAGCGCCCATATTGTTTTTTTCTTCTCTTTTTTTCTTTGTAATACAGAAAAGTGAATTCGTACAACAACGCATTACATGCGTTTCGAAACTACGAAATTTCGCAAATAGGAGCATTATAAATATGATCTTTCGAAATAGAAAGTTTATCATTTCCAAAGCATTCTAGATGTTTTAATTTCGAAATTCTACTATTATAAATTCATTTACATTCAAAATAGAGATTTTCGAATTACAAATTTTATAAATTCAGCCTTTTATAATTAGAAAAAGTTATGTATTGATATATTTCGACTTTCATCTTCTTCGGCGAAAAAACGCATTCGCAATAGAAATTTTGAAATTCGCATTTTCGAAAATCAGATTTTCTTAGCGGGGACACACACCCGTTCTAAACTCGCTCCATTTTGGTTTGGTTTTCAAGGTTGCCAATAATGATCAGTGATCAGTCCAGACATACCAATAGACCCCTGAAATATTGGATCCTTTCTGTCCCCCCTGGCTCCATGGCTTCCCCCACACATTCCCTATTACTCATCTTAGTAATGCCACTTGCGCAGTAGTCCCTGTTCATTGGAAATCAACCAACATTACATTACTCTCAATGGGCCTGATCCAGAACAACGCATCTGAGCGAATTTACGCGTGGCGGAGACGTAAAATTGGGTATTTCTAAGTACTGCGCATGCGCACCACAGAAAATACGCTCATTAGCGTAGCGTAATTGTGAACGTATGGGTCATTCACGTAATTGTCACGTAAATACTTACGTGTGGGCGTGCCAATTTTACGTGAGTCAACAATACGTTTGTTTTACGTGAAGTAGGTGGAGGTTTGTATGTAAAGTGTACAGTATGGGCGTGCTAAGCGGCGTACGTTCACGTAATCTATACGTCTGTTAGCGGGCGTACGCTGTTACACAAAAAAAAGTTAAGGTAGGGTTTGGGAAGCGGAACATACGCGTGCGAAAATACGCTACGCGAGTAAACGTATTGCACACGTAGTTCTGGATCTACCCCAATGTGGTTTAAGAGAGTGGAATTTTATCGATCACTGGAGGAACTTATCCTCTCAGCTACTGACAAATTCTCTGAATATACTGCCACCTAGTACCCTTGACTTCAGTTTCTGGATTCCTCCCTGTCTGCAACATAATCATCTCCAGTTCTATCATACCTAACCTGGTCTCATAACAAGCTTACCATTCAGAGAAGTTTTCTGGCTAACCTACCCTCCCTCCTAACCCCTCCCATATCCTACCCTCTTCTCTGTTTCTACTTGCAGTGGCTCTTATTGTATTAATTGCTGTTATTTTCATTGTTTTGTACTAGACTGGCTTTCGTTGGGCTGGCCAGCCTGCATGGCTGCATTTTAGCTGAACACCTCTCTCTCTGTCATTAATCTGTCTCTAATCAGAGAGATAACACTCCAAACAAACGCCAAAGGACATATGAGAGGAGGATAAGAGTAGGCAAGCGGACAGTCCATTGTCAGAGAACTTGCGGCCTGTATTATAGCCTACAATCCCTTGAGCATAAACGCCTCAACCTGAAGGAGCCCCACGGGCACAGCTCATCTGCTGCGAATCTGGGACAATTTTGGGCATCGTAGATTTAAGGATTGCCTTACAACCTCCAAGGCTTTATCCACAAGTGCCATATTTACATTTATTTCCCAATGGCCAACTTCATATCAGGACTGGCAGAGAGTCCTTAAGGCTTAACTTCTAAAGTGTTATCCAGCGTGGTACATTCTGGATATTAATCATACTTACCAGCAATCATTTAAAATGTGGTGTATTGTCCTATCAGACTCCCCTTCTAGGGATTGAGGAAGCAAGGGATTGCCTGCACACGCTGTGGGCGTTCATCGGTCTGGTTGCCTTTTTGACCCTGTTCCAGGCATAGGAGGCTCCGGAATAGAAGTGGTTGTCTCCGGGAAGGAAGCATTACACAGTGTGGAGATGGGGACAGCTTGGTGGCATTTGCCATTTACTATAAGAGACAGAAGAAAATCAGTTTAAGAAAAAACTGCTGGACAGTATTTCTTGTATGGTATTCTTATTGGTTGATGTCCCCTGAGGGTCCTGAGAATAAGTAACACAGTTCTTAGGACCTCATTTACTAAGGTCACTTTAGTCCAAAGCGCCCATAATCCCAGGATTTAGGCAGCAATTATACAATCGCCGTATTCACTAAAGCCAAAGTCCCGGGCTTTTTACCTTTTTTCAATGTTCCACATAGAGATTGCCCTATTCACTAAGCGCGTCTTTGCTAAATCACCCAAAGATCGCCTTAAAATCGCCATTTACAAAAGCGCCTTGTAGTAGAGGTGCTCGGCAAAATCCCCATGATGCCTGGCTGCCCTCTGGTACCTATAAAAGGCTGGGCTAAATTACATTTAGATGTGGGTTTGTTCAGTTTGAACATAGAGGGGAATTTTGTGAGTGGCATTGCTGTCCTAATTTATTGTGGACTGGCTGCAGTTGCTGCAGCCACACAAAGCAGGGAGAAGAAAGACCATCACCAGCCCCAGTTTCAGTGCACGCAGTGCATCATCCGTCTTCCACGGGTGTTTAACGTGCATTTGGACCTGGACTCCATCTGACCAGGAGCTTATGCAACTGCTTAGGCTGAACCGTGCTAACCTCCTGAGAATTTATGAGCAGGTGAGTAGAGATTTGGAACCAACAACAGCTTGTTCCCATGCATTGTCTGGGATGCAAAAATTAATGTGTGTCCTCCACTTTCTGGCTACTAGTTCTTTTCAGGCAGTCACAGGGAGAGTGGTGGCACTTTCACAGCCAAGTTTTCTCGTCACTTGACTCGTGTATTAAGTGCACTAAAAAAACTTGCGCAAACATATATTTGCTTCCCCAGTCAGGAGTCACAACGGGGGCCTCATAAGCTAGCATTTTATAGTATCTCAGGATTTCCCAATATCCTGGGTGCTATAGATTGCACTAACATACCGCTGAGACCACCTAAACGGAGAGCACATGTATATGTGAATAGGCATCAATACCATTCTCTTAATGTTCAGGTGGCCTGCAATGCTAACATGAGAATTGTGAGTGTCTTTGCTGGCTACCCTGGGTCATACCATGATTCCTATATTCTGAGGCAGTCATCTTTGTTTGACAAATTTGAACATGCACAAATGCCTTAAGGATGACTGCTGGGTGAGTGATTGTATGTTGTTCATGAACTTGTGTGTCTGAAAATAGTTTACTCACAGGGGATTTAGGATATGGGTGTCACTCCTGGCTGCTGGCACCTCTATTGAATCCACATAGACCATAGACTTGAGACACTCAACTTATGGGACTTTTGTAAAGAACGGCAATTTTGAGAAAAAGCTTTCTGCAAAAAAAATTACCTATACATTACATTATCATTAGAAACATAGAAGTCGTGGGCTTTTATGGACAAGAAAAGCAATGCCTATCAATGGCAATTTTAAAAAGTGCAGCAAAATTGAAGCTTAGTGAAAACAGCGATTTTACAGCTAAAAACGTCCAAAGAGCGCAGCGATGCCTGGCGATAGCAAATCGGTTTTCAAAAGCGGCCTTAGTAAATGAAGCCCTTAGAGAGCTTACAGTGTCCAAAAGACTTTTCTGGGACTGTTTACAACTCTCCTTGACCTTAGTGTTTGAATTCCCCTGTTAATTGCAAGTATGTGAATAGAATTGTTGTCCTTCTGCTTGTATTATATCACATTTCATATAGGCTTTATTTTATTATTACCAGTCAAATTTGTTGTTTTTGAGCAGTTTAAGGAAACACAACTTGCTACGTTGATTCTTAGGTTGGTGAGCTATAAAACGTTCGTACTTTTAGACCTGTGGAGGGCAAGATGAAGACTGTGTCAATTTGTTTTCATGTGTCTTTATAATATGGAATTTTTATTTACTTGAAGCACTGAGCACGTGAACAGCCTGGTTTGGTTTATTATCCATGCATTAACCCCAGGACATTATCTGGCCATTATAAATATTTTGTTATATTTATTGATATTAGGGAGTGGGTTGATTTTCTTGCTTGGCATATACTAAAGATTTAAAAAGGAAAACTACTTTTCTTTATTGCTGTAATTCTTATTTTATAACAAGCCTATTTTTGCTTATCGCTAACAGTATTTGTTGGAGGTTTGATTAAGCTCTCCAATTATTGTAATAGCCTTCAGGGGCATTACCCCTGTGTAAAGGACAAATTTGTAGATTGAATAATGCCTGCCAAAAATCCACAACAGCCCTCAGGGTCTAAAACCTCAAGACAAAAACAGTAAAGCTGTATAGCCAGACAGAGGAAGAGAGGACAAAGCACTGCAGAACCCCACACGCTGACAGGCTGCAGTGCTGTGTCCTTTCTCCCTCTGTCTGGCCATACAGCGCTGTATAGCCAGACAAGGGAGAGAGGACACAGCGCTGCAGCCTGTCAGCGTGATTTTTTCATTGATAATTTTTTTTTTTGCAGCCAACCAATAAGCTGGCTGCATGGGTCTCCTGTCAAGATTGACAGGAGACCCAGCCAATCAGAGAGAGACTGCAGCCAGCCAATAGGATGGCGGTAATCTCTCCAGCAGAGATTATTGCCCCGAGCCTCTGCTGTGTATGGTGCCGATATTGGGACCTTTCCCCAGAGGAAAATCGTCCCGTTTATCGGCAGCCACACGCTGGGAGCGATAATCGCTCTAGTGTGTGGTCAGCTTAAGGGCCTAGACCTGCCCCCCCCCATCCCCTCTGTGGAGATTATGGATGAATCCCCATAACCATCCATGGAATCCTTAGATTTCCTCTCTCTTTCATAGTCCTCATTGGCTAATTTGGCCCAAGAACTATCTAATTATCTTATACCTTTGATTGATAGGAAATTTGAAAATATGCAGACCATATTTGACTCTTCTAAAATAGAGTAAAAATTTAATCAAATATTAATCAAATTGCTACCGTAGAATAAAGGGTTGGTGATTCTGAGGACAGGGTGCTAGGGATGCAGGTAACTCTGGAATCTCAGTCCAGAATAATCCACTCCCTCCAGGAGAAGGTAGACAAATTGGAGAACAGGCATAGGAGAAATTATCTCCGATTTGTTGACATTTCAGAGAGTGTCAAAGAGGAAAAATTGCTGGAGTACCTCACTAAAGATATCCCCTTGGGGCTTGGCTTGCAGGTGGAAATTGCTGCTCTTTAGATAAAAAGGGTGCATCACTTAGGGCCTGAAACGCTGGATGATGGAGTTAGACCCCGACCTGTTATAACTAAGTTCCTTGATTTCAGGGTCAAGGAAGCTTATTTGTCTGCATATCGTAAAACCCCTGAATTGCGAGTTAATATGGATAAAATCCAAATTTTTCAAGATTTTTCAATTTTGGTTTCTCGTAAACGCAAGGAGTTCTCTGAAATCTGTCACACTTTGTATAATCGAACTAAAAGATTTGCCTTGCTATAGCCGGCCAGGCTACGTCTCCTGGACAATGGCTAAGTTTTGTGTTTTAGACAGGAGGGAGATAATGGCTAAATATGCAGATGTGATCTGAAAATGTGTTTTACAAAGTAGGTTCACATCTTCAAGCTTACATGTCTTTACTTTGGCCTACTAACAGTGCCTAAAATGTTATCTTTATATTAAAAAATCTTTATATTTATGTTGTTGTTCAAGGTATTTACTCCTCTGTGGGAGGAGTCTATGTCAAGGTTTGATGTGATTAAGCAAAAGTTTAGAAAAGGTTGTTTTTCTTTTCCAAGTGTTTTTGAACATGCTGGTTAAGGGGAGCCGCTCTGAGAAGTTCAAACTCCCTTGAAAGAAATCGGATCTCCAAACAACTGCATACTTGGGGAAGACCACTTAGTAATGTCCTAGGAAAAAATGATCATGCCACCACACACAACACAGGATATTTTTACATCACAAAGAAAACAGAGCTCCAGGATAGTCTCCTTGAAAGTTGGGAGTCTTAACACCCCAATTAAATGTAAACGAGTGATCTCGAACCTCAAAAAAATCAGTCTGGATTTGATGTTTCTCCAAGAAACCCATTGGATAGAGGGAGGTATTAAATCTCTGAAAGCCCAAAGGATTGGTGATTGTGTCTAAGCTCCTTATAAAAATAAATCTAGGGGGGTAGCGATATTAATTAATAGGAATTTGCAGTGTGAACTGAGGGAGAGTGTTGTGGACCCAGAGGGCAGATATCTGATTCTAGACATTACCATTTCCCATGTAAACTACACTCTTGTAAATGTTTTTGCTCCTAATACAGCAACACAATAATTTCTATTCCATATATTCCAGAGCCTGCAGCAGAGGATTAAAGCTTCCTTGATAATTGGCGGCGACTTCAACACAGTGGACGATGCAATTGTAGATAAATTACCAGCAGCTTCACCGAGAAATTATAGTCAGTGGAGACACATTTATACTTTCAAATCGACGCTTCAGTTAAAAGATTCATGAAGGTTATTACATCCCACTGAGAAAGTGTACTTCTTCTACTCAGCTGTGCATCATACACTTTCCCGTATAGATTACATTTTGATAACAGACAATCTAGTTTCATCCTTAAAATCAGCATCACTATGTGACATTTTGGTGTCTGATCATGCTCCAATGTCAATTGATATAGAACTCTCCATTTCACATGAATTTACCTGTCTATGGAGATTTCCCAACCACTTGACAGATTCTGAGGATTTTCAATCCTATCTAAATAAACAATTGGGGGCTTACTTGGACAATAATTTGGAGCATTGGGAAGACCTCATTTTGTTTTGGAATAAATCCAAGGCAGTTATGTGGGGCCGCATTCTTAGCTATGTCTCATCCAAAAGGAAGAAGGCCAAGGCAAGGGAGGAGACAATGCACAAAGAGATGCATTCTGCCTATTTTATCTATATTGATGATCCCACAGACAAAATCAAAATTATATTTGGTCTAGAAGGACTCTTGATAAATATTCAGCTACTTCAGTGGCCCGTAGTCATGCCTTTGTGCAAATTTTTTTTTACAGATGGGGAAATAAAGCTAAGAGTTTAACTAGCAGGGTGTAATCAGGCCAGATTCTATGTGTCCATTTTTCCCCAGCTGGTAGGTAATCATCTATGGAGGTGTCCATTGTGTGGAGGTGTGTCAGGCTTTCACTGCTGATTGAGGGAGTGCCCCTTAAATAGCCTCTGCTTAGTGAAACAGGTGTCGGTTATAGCGTCTGGTTTCCTGATCGTGCCTTCTAACTGATTGTGTGCTCCCTGTTACCCTCTCTACAGGTCCATATATGGTCCTCCATCCCTGCAGACCACAGGAAGAGCCAGGGGGGACTTTCAGTGTATCCATCCCCCCTCCTCCCTCTACAGGAAACCAGAGGGGTGTGACATCACAAATGACTATTAAGGGTTAAGTCTGGGAGTGTCTGCACCTTATCGCACATCTACAAGAGGGCATAGGTTATCTCCATCAAAGAGTTTGCCTGGGCCTCAGCGAGACACCTTGGCACCATTCCTACAGGGGGTCTGCTAGTGGGCATAGGGACTGGATAGTGTGTTAGATATTGATGGACCGCTGCCCCTAACCAGTGAGGAGCCAATCACATCCCCCCTCACCTGTTACATGTCTGCGAGGGGGGTCCTGGGTAAAAGGGGTGAGCAGCGGCTAGAGAGTGAGACTGAAGTTGGAATTTTATGGCATTGGTGTTGGAGGCTAATCTCCAGCCAGCCCTGCTGCTGCATTGGACTATACTGGGCTAAGAGGTGATTCTCTGCCCGGGCTCACTGTGGAACTCTTACCCCTGGACTTACATGGACTCATTTCTTCTCTGTGGGACTTATTACTGCCTGTGCTGGGCTTCATTCCATGCCCTTACTCTGATGCATTGTAATAAACCTGTCTGGATTTCCTTATACTCCGTGTCTGAGTGATCTGAAGGACCTGTATCTTCACAAGATTCTCTGCCTCACTGTGGAACTCTTACCCCTGGATTTACTTGGACTCATTTCTTCTCTGCGGGACTTGTTACTGGCTGTACTGGGCTTCATTTCATGCCCTTACTCTGATGCAATGTAATGTAATAGTCTGGATTTCCTTATACTCCATGTCTGAGTGATCTGAAGGACCTGTATCTTCACATCTGGTGGCTAGCGGTGGGATCACTCAGTTACACGCACGGAGATGGAAGGTTACTGGCTGGGCTTCATTTCATGCCCTTACTCTGATGCAATGTAACAAACCTGTCTGGATTTCCTTATACTCCGTGTCTGAGTGATCTGATCTGAA
>WWET01003451.1:139355-163754 GCA_011038615.1 Limnodynastes dumerilii
TTCATACACACACATATATATATATATATATATATGCACAAACACTTCTACCTGTTAGATCCTGCAGTTAGCAGCCCTGCAGAGACAGGAAAGGAGGAGGGACCCTCTTACAGTTACCAGGAGGCTGCCTCTGCCCCACTCAGCAACAGGCAGCCTTGCAATTGGATGCCTGTTGCTCTGTAGCAACGGCTGGGACCGCCCCCTGTAAGATGATCTCTCCTTCTGCAGGTGCCGAATCTGCCGTTGGTTCATTAGTTGCTCTGTCTCCCTCATTAGCTCAATTCTGATCCTGTACTGTGGAGGCCTCTCAGGGGAAGTGTGTTACTGAGAGAGGACTCTGCAGTACAGGACCTGCACTGAGCTAATGACCGGGGCGCAGCAGCTCTGATCTGCAAAGAAAAAAAAACAAAAATAGTGCTGTGCTGATGAGGCGGTCTCCGTGCTGCCTCATGAGGGTACCAGCCTACTGGGAAAGTTCCCGGTAAGGCCTATTGCCAATCCGCCCCTGTTTGGAGGAAACCAGGCATCACTCATCACCAGGCCAATACCATCCTTACAGTGAAGCATGGTGGTTGCAGCATCATGCTGTGGGGATGTTTTTCAGTGGCAGGATAAAGGGAAAGATGAATGCAGCAATGTACAGAGACATCCTGGAAGAAAATCTGCTCCAGAGCGCTCTTTGAGCTCAGACTGGGGCAACGGTTCAACTTTTCAGCAGGACAACGACCCTAAGCACGCAGCCAATATATCAAATAAGTGGCTTCAGGACAACTCTATGAATGTCCTTGAATGGCCCAACCAGAACCCAGACTTGAATCTGATTGAACATGAGAGATCTGAATATGGCTGTGCACTGATGCTTCCAACCTGATGGAGCTTGAAAGGTGCTGCAAAGAGGAATGGGTGAAACTGCCCAAAGATAGGTGTGCCAAGCTTGTGGCATCATATTAAAAAAGACTTGAGGCTGTAATTGCTGCCAAAGGTGCATCAACAATATTTTGAGCAAAGGCTGTGAATTTCTTTGTTTTTTGATTTTTAATAAACTTACAAAAATCGTCATTATGGGGTATTGTGTGTAGAATGTTGAGGGAAAAAATTTATTTATTACATTTTGGAATAGGGCTGTAACATAACAAAATGTGGAAAAAGTAAAGCATTGTGAATACTTTCCGGATACACTGTATATTTATAACAACAGAATAGAAGTCCAAGGGCCAGATTTACTAAGCTGCGGTTTTGGAAAAGTGAAGATGTTGTCCATGCAATCAATCAGATTCTAGCTCTCACTTTCCTATTACATACTAGACAATGTCAGCTAGAATCTTGATTAATTTACTACAGAATAAAAATCATCTTTCTGGAAATATTATTGTCAATTTACAGTATCTGGCATATTTATACCATCACAAATGTAGTATTGTCTTGATATATTTTAATATCTTCTCTGGAATATTAGCCAACTTAAACAGCTGATTATCTTTCATCTTTATAATTGTGGTGTTGCACAGCACTTTCTATTTGTATTGATTTTTTTAAATGTTTTTACTTGTTTTAATGTTAGTAGGGTTGTTCTATTAAAGCATCTATAAATCTCTTAGTGTTTCCATTTTTGTTCATGTTACTAAATGGATTTGATCTTTCCTGTTAGATAGAAATACCAAGCAGGAGTGCCCCCTTTTGCCTTGCCTCTTTGTTTGGCCATTGGATCAGTGGCTTGTCCTATTAGAGATATGAATGCCATTCGGGTGTTAAAGGTGGCTGGCTAAAAGGTAAATCTTGTCCTATATACCAATGACATATTGCTATTTTTGGCAAATCTACGGTCTCTGTCAATCCTCCTCTGTCTTTATGCAGTTTGGTACTTTCACTAGTACTGAAATAAATGAAGGTATATCTATTATTCTTCCCCCTTACTGGAAATGTACAGTGTTGTCCTTACACTGATATTACCAGATTCAATAATTGTATTTGGCCGTAAAAAATACGATTACATTACACTTCATGTTTTCCTTCAAACTGAATGTCTGAAAAATAAAATCGAGCTATGGAAGAAATAGCTACTGACAGTCATGTACAGAGTTAAACTTATAAAAATGGTTGTGCTACTATTTTTTTGGTGTGCTTCAGAAACTGTTTCATTTGAGGAAACTATAATGGAAAGTATAATTTATTTATTTAATAAGAGGTTTTTATATAGTGCCTTGCAATTTAACAAAAGACTGGGTGGTAACAGACAGACTGGGTGGGAAAGAGAGCCCTGGCACAAGCTTACACTCTATAGAATATTGGGGATGTAAGTGTGAGTACTATAAATCACACAACGGACCAGCCAGCTTGCATGGTAAAAGTGCTCAGTGCTCTGTATAGGCCAGTCACACAGCAGAACTGAGGGGAATTTAAGTATAGAGTGAAAGTGAACAAGTTTGTGTAAATCATAAGAGGAAAGACATATAATATAGTAGTTGTAAACAGTGTAGACAAATGTTAAGTAGGTTGAGAAATTTGGTACGCTTGTCTGAAGAGGTGAGCTTTAAGGGAGAGAGTGGGTGCAGCCAGGGAGAAGTCCTGTAACCAGGAATCTGAGCATTTGCTTAGAAACGAGGAGAGCTGTATTTCCTGTAAATATCTGAGAAATTGAGCTGGGATATATCTTGAGATAAGTGAGGAAATGTTTGCAGATGCAGTCTTGATGGCTTTTTAGGTTAGCAAAAGGATCTTGTATTTAATTCTGTAAAATACAGATAACCAATGTAGAGACAGACAGTGGAGAGGCTCTTGAAGAGCATTAGGCAAGGAAGATCAGTCTAGCTGCTGCATGCAATATAGACTGTAGGGGGTAATTTTATAATGTGGGAGACCAATAAGGAGAGCATTACAATAATCATTGCAGGAGATGATTAGTACATGAATAAGAGTTTTTGCAGTGTGTATTCTGGAAATGTATTATTAGATGTATGTAACAGGATTTAGAGACAGATTGTATGTGGGGAACAAAGGACAGTTCAAGTCAAGGGTGACATTTTAGTATCAAGCTTTATGAGTAGGGATTATTTCAGTGTTGTCGACAGAGATAGAGAGGACAAGTGGGTAGTTTTTATTAGTGGGTGGAAATATTATTAGTTCAATTTTAGATAGATTAACTTTGAGATGGCTTGACATTCAAGAAGAAATGGCAGAGAGGCATTCAGTAATGTGGGCCAACACAGTAGGTGAAAGGTAGATTTGTGTATCATCGGCATAGTGATGATACTGAAATCCAAATGACTTTATTAGCTGTCCGAGGGAAGTTGTATAAATAGAGAAAAGCAATGGACTCAACACTGAGCCTTGTGATATTTCAACATATGGAGGAAAAATAGGAGAGCTGGAACCAGAAAAGCGAACACTGGTAGAGCAATTAGATAAGTAGGATGTGAACCAGGAAAGAGTTGTGTCCCGAATACCCAGAGATTGTACCATTTGTATGAGAAAAGAATGGTCAACGGTGTTAAAAGCTGCAGAAGGATCCAGTAGAATTAGAAGAGAGTTGTTTCCTGTAGATTTAGCAGTGATTAAGTCATTGACCACCTTGGTCAGTGCAATTTCTGTGAAGTGCCTAGAACTAAAGCCTGACTGAAGAGGATCCAGAAGGTTGTGTGAGGAGAGGAAGTGAATGAGGCGAGTACATGCAAGTCTTTCGAGCTGCTTTGCAAGGTATGGAAGCTGAGAAATGGGTCGATAATTTAAGGGAGAGTTGGAGTCAGAATTTTGTTTTTTCAGAACTGGAGTGATTAGCGCATGCTTGAATAAAGAAGGGTAGGCACCAGTAGAAAGAGAGAATGTAAACTGTAATTAAGATAGGAATAGACATTGACTGACCTGTGAAGGTACAAGATGAGGAGGTCAAGTAGCAAATATATGCAGGTACGTTGAAAGGCATGGCACTCCCCTTGCACGGACGGATTTTCGGTGACTTATGTGTCCATAGGACAACCTTAACTCTATGTGTGTAGTTACGTGCATAATTGTAGTTACGTGCATTATTACGTGGAAGACAACCACGCTCCTTTGTACGTATGCGTGGAAAAAGTTACTACGCATGCGCAGTTAATCCAAACCTAAAAATACACATGCAAAAAACTAGCAAAATTATATCTGTGAATTCGATTCATGATGCCTAAGTGTGGATGAAAGAGGCTAAGTAGTATGTTTTCAATTGCTCTCTGAGGAAATTGCATCATTGTGACAAAAAGTATAATAAATATAAAAGTAAATATAAAAATATATATATTTATAAATATAAATATATAAAAGTATAATAATAAAAATTAATTACTGGATATAATATTGGACCTTCTACTCTGTACTCCATTTGTTTTGGCACTGATATTATTTATTTGTTCTATGCTAAGCTGGAATTATTCTAAACACCTCGTGGACCAGACAGCTAATTAGCAACATAGCAGTATACAAATGTGGTGTATTACATTCTCATGTAAGCATACCACCACGTGCTAACTGCGGTCAGGACTCCTCTTAAACATCTATGAAATATAGGAGACCCACTATCTGTGGATAAATACCATCAAACAATGTGTAATAAGAGACAACTGTTATCGTTTAGATCAATATTTGTTTAATTTGGATAGTACTATAACTTGCTGACTCTCTGTTTCTGACATATGAACTCCCACTCAGAGAAGTACTTTGCTACACCAGTTTAGATCAATGCATGTTTAATTTGGATAGTACAGTACTATCACTTGCTGACTCTCTATTTCTCACATATGAACTCCCACTCAGAAAAGTACTCTGCTACACCAGTGTTTACCACAAAGACTGCCCAACTGTAAAATTAGAGATTAACGTTTGAGACTACCTAAACAGTTCTTGTAACATCTTTATGAAAGCCTAACATAAAACAAAAAGGTGGAGGAATAATTCATTACTAACCCTACTGTTTAAGTTATGAGACCACAAACAACATTATCCACCTCAAATGACTGGGAGTACCATTATATACATCAATTTCTCTAGAAGTGTCCATCTTGGTTTTCATGTACATATGTACAATTTGTTTTGCCATGTGGCACGATTGTTAATAATATGTCCAATGATTTGCCACCGATATTCCAGTAGAAGGAGTATTTTAAATATTTTATAAGGAAATAAAAATTACCTGTTTATTCGGAGCGCTTCTCCATTTTCTCTTTTTATGTTTCCTATTTGGTTTTGCCAAACCGAGGAGCAGCTAAATAACTTTTAATTGTTTAATCATTGACATAATTTCCTAGCGCCCTTTTTTATCTTTATATTTGCTATATAGAGTTTTTTCTTAGTATGTTAGCTGATGAGGAGGAGGAGGAGGTTGCCAATTCCTGTCTGATTTTGTCCCTAAAGTACAATGCAAGTGTCACGCTTTGCGGCAGATACTGCTGTACTTATGCTTTGAAGTACCGTCTGTCAGCTGCTTTCTCCTGTCGGCTCCGTTCACTTGCTCGTCGGGGCTGTCATTCACTGTAGTGGCAGTCTCCTGGTGCCATCCGTCCACCGCATATCACTCTCCTTACCTCACATGCTGCTTCCTGAATCCCTGCTTGAGAAGTCAGTTCTCTGAGCAGCATCAAGCCTGATTCTCCAAGCTCAGCTGCTCTTTTAATCAAGCTTGCTGTCCAGGTCCAGTTGCATTTACCCTGCATTGTCTGCTATCCTGACTCTGATCCTGAAGCTTACCTGCACTACTGCTCCCAGCATTACCTAAACCAGTGCAATCAAGCTCAGCTAAACCTGTGAAATCCAGCTCTGCTAAACTTGCTGAATCCACTCTAGCTTGCTACTGCTGAATCCACTCCAGTTTACTACTACCAATAGGAGTTCACTTAGGGGTAGCACATGACCTGGCTACCCAATCCACAACCAGGGCGGGCTATTTAAATCCTGTGCACTGATTCATCAGTGCCAGAACAACTTAATCTCTAAGGTGCCTGGTTATCTGTAGCTTGCTCCAGTCTGTAAATCCACAATCCAGTCCAGTCTGCAAATCTGCAATCCAGTCCAGTCTGCAAAGATCCAATCCAGTCCAGTCTGCAAATCTGCAATCCAGTCCAGTCTGAAAATCCGCAATGCAGTCCAGTCTGCAATCCAGTCTGGCTTGCTCTAGCCTGCATCCTGTCCAGTTCTTCCGGTCTATCACGTTTTCCAGCCCTACTTCTCGGTACTGGGAACCCATCCTGACCTGCACCAGCGCTTATGCGCAGACAACTACTGCGACCATCCAGCTTCCTGTACGAACCCTAGTGCTCTCTGACCACTTTACTAATGACAGACCCTATTTCTTCAAAGGACCTGACAGCAATCTTAAGCACTGATGGAAGTTGGTGGATTTTGCACAGGAGGGCTTAGTAGGGAGTTAAATGTGTGAACTAGGCGTTTGGGGTTAGAAGCCTGAGTAGAAATAAGAGTTTGAAAGTAGGATTGTTTAACCTTGTAGTAAAAAATTACTGTACCTCTTGGAAAGAAATAAAAATAAATAGTAGTAATATTGATTAATTAATACTTATAAAAAATCGGGGAAAGAGCAGAGGTGGAGGAGAGAGCGATGGATTGTGGACAATGTAATGAATTGCAGTATTTTATATTTACTTGTTTTAAGGATCTCGTAACTGATACAGCTGACATTCTGATCGTAGCTTCATCATTACCAAATGTCCTTGTAGCATCCAACACCAAAGATTCTCAGGATTAGGGCCGCCAGCCCAGACGTCACCTTCTCCCATGTTCCGTTTGAACAGATGAGAGATTTAGGGAGAGGTCTAGCAGTCATAGTACATGCGATTGATGGGAGGGGTTTCCTAAGTGCCTGCACCGAGCTTCACTCACAGCAGTCACGAGCTACACCTCAGTTTAGGTAGTGGCCGGACAGACCCGGGCCTGTAGTTCTACGGTTTTGTTTGGTGTGATCTTACCTGCGGCATGGGTGGAAATAACCCGCTGCTGATTTGCATAATATCTGGACAACCGTCTGCTGACTTTGGCTGCTATAAATGCAGAGATGCCTCCGGATGAGCTGCGACACAGTGGGCTGTATACACAGATACGTCTTTGCGCGGGGTTGCGTGCGTATTTTTAGGAGCGGATTAAATGCGCATGCGTAGTAACTTTTTCCATGCAAATTACGTAGTATTTACACACGTAAGTACTTTAGGCATGGACTTGTGAATCGCACTTATGGACATACATACGGAAGGTGTGTGGTTTTTATCCGTACGGTAGAAGTTACGTGAAAGTGGGTGGGGGGAGACATTTAAATGGGCATTTGAGGGCGCAGTTAGATAAGAATGTACGTACGTTAGTAACAAACGTGCGTAAGTACACACGTAGGGCCTGATCCAGAGCCCGCACAGGGGGAGTGCCAAGGTAAGTGAACGCCGATACGCTGTGCTTTACTAAGCACAGCGCATCGGCGTAGCTCTGGATCAGGCCCAATATGCCAAGCAGATATTATTCAAAGAGCAGTCGATGTAGCCATTATAGGGCAAGCTGTAAGCATAGAGGAGCCAGGCTGAGGTAGCATGAGTGTCAAGCAAGAGACACAATAAACATGCAGTGCTGGCCAGCCAGCAAGCACAGCACCGAGATAGAAAGGCAAAAAGTCTTACCACCGCCAGGCAGGAGTGTGGCTAAAAAGATACACTGCCTTCTTGTTAGTTCCAAGTAGCCTCTGGCTGTAGATGGAATAGAACTGCTCCAAAGAGCTGTTTGCCGTAGTTTTGAAGGGGACGCCTCACTCTCTCGCTTTCCCTCTCAATGCGATCAGCGGTATAGTGAGCGAGTGTTGTTGAGTTCTAACCACTCCCCATGCAACCAGGTCACTGGGTAAAACGTTTCTGATGTGTTTTGTTATAATAGTAACTTCTTCAGAGGAGAATTCCATTGTTCCTATAGCTTTCTTTAAATAGTGCATTGATTTGTTTGATTGGTTACAAGAAGTATAAAACTTTAAAGACACCTCTACATAGATTAACTAGACCTAACGATACTTATTACCATATGAAAACTCTACATTTTCATCAGTTATGCAGAATATTAGCACAATTAACTAAACTAAGAAGAATAAAATAGGATGGACAAATAAGTAAAAATAAGATAACTAAAAATAAAATTAAAATTAAAATTAAAAATTAAAAAAAGCAAATCAACAAACAAAAATGAAAATAAATAGACGGTGGAGAAAGTGCTCTGATACACCTGTGAGTCTGGGTGATGGGGAGAAGGCGCTGCTGGGGCTTGCTTAAGAGTACCCAATAGGTATATAGATCAAGGGAGGAAAGTAAGGAAAATAGCGCTGCCTTCTTAGATGAAAAGCCTAGATAAATGTGGTAGTATATCTAAGAAAGGGAAGAGTGGGGTACTGTGGTACAGTACGGGGGGATTGCAGTGACGTGGGATAGGGTATGTGTCTTAAAGGAATAAAGGTGAGGGGTTATCAGATGATAAGGATAATGAGGGGATGTGTAAGAGAGGTGGATGGGGGTGGTAGAGATCGGTTGGTAAGAAGGGGAACCCTGGGAGACAGGGGGTCAAAATGTCTAGTTGACCCGTGGGTTAAAGGATCAATGGGATAAAGTCACAAAGGGGGAATAAAGGATGAATAGGATGTAGTCTCTTAATCCGATCCGATGAGGTAGTAAATGCAGCGTAAGGCGGATGGTCAGCAGCAATGATGGGAAGACAAGAGGTGGAGACACTAATAGTGTAGACTGTTATGGAGGTGGGTGAAGGAAAAAAGAATGAAATAAACTGACCCTTTCCTCCTCTTGTAAGTCTGCATATACACTGGGAGAGTCCTGTAGGA
The DNA here is from genome assembly GCA_011038615.1 of Limnodynastes dumerilii. Classification (NCBI taxonomy): domain Eukaryota; kingdom Metazoa; phylum Chordata; class Amphibia; order Anura; family Limnodynastidae; genus Limnodynastes; species Limnodynastes dumerilii. Next base: position 148,189 of record WWET01003451.1, read on the forward strand.
TCGTAGGTGTAGCTTGGTGCAGGATATCAGTAGCGTTGTATGGGAGACAGAAGAAGAAGAAAGAATAGTGCAGAATGTTGTAAAACAGGTAGGAGGAAAAAAGATAAACTCACCCTTTCCTCCTCTTGCTAGTATGCGTGTCCCCCTCTTGCTGGTATGCGTGTAGGTGAGAAAATGTGCTGAGCCGCGGGATGTGAAGCTGGTTAGCGGTCGTCTCGGATGCTGCGGTCAGGTGCACATATGGGATTCCCTCCTGCTTGGTTGCAATCTCCCGTGGCTCGTGGACTCCCTGCCGCCGGCGTGTTAGCATCGGTTGTTGGGAGTCTCCAATTTCCGGAGTTTGTGTGTCGCTTCCTTCTTACGTCACAGAGGGGATTCTCCTTCTGGGCTTTCCCACGTGCTGGGTCTGGTGCAGTGTTAACTTTCTTTACAATGTCTCTGCTGTCTCTGATGTTGATTTCTTCGCTGCTGATGATGATTTTATTGAATCACGGTCCAGACCTTTTATATATTGTCAATATAATAAATATCTTTATTACTACAATTTCCATTATTTTAACTTCGGCACTGCTAAACAACCCACAGCAGCCCCCCATCTCTGACCAGGGCCACCCCCGGGCCAGGGACCCACGATCCGGGAGCCCATCTGGTCTGACGGCAACCTTAGGTTCCAGGACATGATTTCACCGCAGCCATTCAGCAACGAAAACCTGAAACAAAAATCATCAGCAGCAGCAGCGAAGAAATCAACATCAGAGACAGCAGAGACATCGTGAAGAAAGTTAACACTGCACCAGCTATTTGTGAAAAGCGGACACCCTTTCACCTACTGTATAGCAGCTGTTCTTTTTTTTGTTTTTTTGTTGATTTACATTTATTTACTTTTTAGCCATATTCAGCGCCGACCTATACTTGTATTTGTTTGGCCTTGTCCAGAGCATTTTGATAAATGTGATAAGTGTTGGTGTAAGTAAAAAAAATCATGGAAAGAACAGGATATGCACCATCATCGTTCTGCTTTGCGTGAAAGTCTATTAAGATTTCTTATGTTGCAAAAGTGGTAGCTGGAGCGACTTAATCAAACGCAGCTGCTAGGGTTTGGTTAAGGTCAGATACAGCCAAATGGAGTTGTTATTGGACCGATTGAGAAAGTTGGTTGATATTAATAGCGTTAACTTTCTACAGGTAAGCGAAGGTTTAATATAGTTAGACAGCAAAGGAGTAGAACTAGTGGGGGACAGTTTTCATGTGACAAGGTGATGGTCTGAGAGAGGGTGAGGAGACTTAAGATCTAAGACTGAGCATAGTTTAGAGAATACAAGAATGCAATTGCCATCCTTATGAGTTGATGAATTACTCCATTGGGAGAAACCAAGAGGTGAGGTTAGAGAGAAAAGCCTAGTGGCATCAGGAGATAAAGAGTTGTTGATGGGGATATTGAAATCACCTATGATAATGGTAGGTATGTCAGAGGATAAAAAGTGAGGGAGCCAAGCAGAGAAGTGTTGAAGAAATTGTGGGCAGGATGTATTGGTGGGGCCATATATCACAGCCACACGCAGAGAAAAAGGTTTAAAAAAGCAATGTGAAGGGGCAACTAGGAATGTACAATTTGGGGAGAGAAGTAGTCTAACCCCACCTCCCCACCTGTCTCCAGGCCTGGAGGTATGACTAAAATGTAGACTACCATATATGAATGCAGAGGGTGAGGAAGTGTCTGAGTCAGTGAGCCATATTTTAATATTATATATTAATATTGTAAGAAGACTGAGATTGTTAGAGGGGAAGAAGTCTTGAATAGTGGTTAGTTTGTTAAAGACATTCCATAATCTATGCATGCCCAGAACCCCAAAGTTACGTCCTCAAACCCTCCACATGATTCTTGTACACGTACCTCAATTTTCTGCTTGATTCACATAGGCGTAGCTCAGTATGGGCCTGATTTAGACTTAAGAAGGTGCTTAAAATAAGAGAAGATGCTTATTGCAGGGGGATTTAAGTAAATTGTATTTATTGCATGCAGAGATATATCTTTGAATTGCTTATTGCACACAGATAATGACCAACTTTACTATTATACTGTTATTTAGACTTGGGCTTAGCAAACGCCTCTTCTCAACTCTAATACTGCTAGCAACAGATGAAATATGACTCCCCTGCAATCAACATGGTTTATCCCAGGAGTGACTTTCCTCTATTATTTTAATGACTTTCTTAATTCTGAATCAGGCCCTATGTCCGCATGTGGTTCTCAAGGGGCAAGACATGCAATGCAAACGAGCTGCACACGGACTACTAATGTACAGTATGACGTGCCAAAGCAGTTACCAGTGCTTCTGAATTAATCTTTGCTTGTGTTGAAAAACATACATACAGGAAAATTAAGGTAACTCTTGACCAGTCGTAAGTAATAGGAGAATGTCAAATCACCTGTTTGTCTTTTGACTAATAAACCCATGATTGGTTTGAATGTCAGTGTTTGAAGCACATTTTTAAAGGTATTTCATCTTGCTGTGTCCTGGTCAAACCAAGGTGTGTAAATGTTTTTATTTTGATAATGCGCACTGTTAAAAATCTATATTGTGCTGACTTACTCAATTTTTGTGTACTGATATTTTCTAATTTTGTTTTTATTGGCCTAATGTTTTTTATTTGTTGTTTTGTCTAAAAATGTAATCTAATCCTAGTGTGACCTTCATTAAGATCCCTTTAGGAATGTTTTTTTTTTTTTACTTTTTTATTCTTTATTCTTTGCACCATGTTACCTCACAGTTGGTGTACACACACAGCTTTAGTCCCAATTCCCTAGAATTGAGACATTTAGGGTGGGATTTACAAAAGTCGAGATTGCCAAAATCGCCAGTGTTTGCTATTTTTTATTGGTGAATTTGAAATCTCTGATTTACTAAAAGTAATTTTCCTAATAAATTACCAGATATTTTTGTTTTTTTTAAATCGTCGTGGTTGAGCTATCTCTAGCGATTTTTCCATTCATGAGATACAAATCTCAGATTTACTAAGGGGCGAGTTGTACTCGCTGTAGAATGGGTACAAAAATCGCCAGAGATAATAGAAGTGGGTGTGAGTGTCGATTTCATTGAAATCGACACTCACACTCAGAAAAAACCCTCCCTTATTTAGAAATACAAAAATAAATTAAATACATTAGTGGGGCATATTTATACCCTTTGTCGCAAAATCCTCTGACGACATCTTGCGCCAAAGGGTATAAATATGCCCCACTAATGCCATAAGTCAGTCATCAGAGGGAGCCAGCAGAAGAAGGACGTCATCACGAGCACCTGCAAGAAGAAAAAGAGGAGTCTCAATCGTCACGAGTCAAGCTAGAAGACAGCAGAGAAGTGAGTATTATCTATAAAACATTGGGCCGGATCCAGAACAACGTCCCTCGGCAGAAATACGTCCATCAGATTCCGATGACAGTTACTGCGCATGCGTAGTAACTATTTTACGTAATCTTCGTAAAGTTTTGTTACATAGATTGCGTATATGCGGTCTTAAAGATATATATATACGCAATCTACGTAACAAAATGATACGTAGATTACGTAAATTAGTTACTACGCATGCGCAGTAACTGTCATCAGAATTTGACGGACGTATTTCCACCAAGGGACGTTGTACTGGATCTGGCCATTGTATTTAACCAGAAATGTAAGGTTAGTCATGATTTTTAAAATAGACAGGAATTACCGATGGCTCTTAGTTTTAACAGTGAACCTTTACTAGGCATAGTTCGTACATATATGGCATATATTTTATTTTTATTTATTGAGGGGCTATATTACTCATTCATTTTATCGGAGGAGCAATTTAACTATTTCTTAACATCGGAGGGGGCATATTAAGATATAGGAGATACATAGGGGGCATATTAAGATATAATCATTTTGGAGGGGTCATATAGTTTATTATTAGTAACGTTAGGGTTATATCAGGGGCGGAACTACATTTGGGCAAACAGGTGCAGTGGCACTGGGGCCCATGCTGATACAAGGGCCCACAGCCATCATCACCGCACCACCGAAGCTCCCCGCCAGGTTACCTGGAATATCATTAGAGCCAAAGCATATTATTTGCACCTGGGCCAACAACTTGCTAGTTCCGCCTCTGGGTCATATGGTTTTTTGCTATGGTCAGTGGGGCAAAATTTTGTATAATGATTGTAATGGAGGACATTAGCATTGCGGCAGCATAACATTAACTCTGTGCATGCTGCCACTTATGGTACTATAAGGCACAGCATGGCCAGCAATACAAGGGCATGCTGTGCCTTATACTACTAAATAGTGCAGCATGCTAAGGATTTATTGGATTGCCGGGGTAGTCATTTTAAGTATTGTTTATTTATTTATTTTAAAAAATGCAAAGCATTTATTAAAAAATCATCTCCAGCGATGTCTGGCAATTTTTAAAGGGTTCATTTGCCCTGACTACAAGCTTAATCACGGCAAATAAACCCTTTAAAAATCGCCAAACATAACATCGCTGTAGTTTCAAAATCGACAAGGGATTTAGATTAGATTTAAATTAGAGATTAAAAAAAAATCGCTGGAAAACTACAACGATGTCAGGTGATTTTTAAGGGCAATTTAAATTAACCTTTAGTAAATCTGACCCTTAGAGAAGAATGTGTCTTAACATTCACAACATGCTTGCATAATCACCAGCATGCGGCATGTTCTCTAACACTCGGTGTACACACACAGTTAGAAGATTACTCCAGGAGTTGAGCTATTTAGAGTGAAATGTGTATTTAAACAAACAATATGCTTGCACAATCACCAGCATGCAGCATATTCTATAACACTCGGTGTACAAGCATAGTTTAATGGAATGTCAAACTTACAATGACATGTATTTCGACAAAAATTAAACAACAAACAGTACAATAGACATTTAACAAAACTTAAATCTAAAAACATGATTTCCTACACCAAAGCATGTGTATTTAAAAAAGAAAATGCACATTGTAAAACAAAATATATTTTTATTAAAAAGCATGGTTTATTTTTATATAAAACAAGTCAAAATTAACTATTGCTAAATTACACATTTTTATATTATTCGGGTAAAAATATTTAGAAATAAAACATATTTTTAACAAGAAAAGACAAAAACATCATAAACAACATCCATTAAAAAGGGATGTATCACTGCTAAGCCATTAATTTGAAACATCATACACTCTCACAAACCAAAAAAAACCTTGTGAGCAAATGTTGTCTGACACTTGCTCGATAATTATTTGCATAAAAAAAAATGATAAGACAGTGGTTATGAACTTGTAAATGTTGTAAACATAGCATTTAAAGAAATAAAACAGTATAAAGACACACCAGCACTACACTAGGCAACACTTTATTCTTTGAATACAGACCACTACCCAAAAACAGAGAAATTTAAAACTAACATTGTAAATATATAACATCTATAAAAAAGAGCAGACAGAATTCACACCCTCCATAACAATCTCCATATGTAATTTTGATAAATTGAAATCAATGTATTTATGTATATTTTTCAGGTTGACATTGCTGTTATTGAAATGTCTTCATACGCTACACATTGTTAGATTTGACACAAGTGGATTTTTAAAGATCACCATCTAACTATTGTTGTTTTTGATCCAAACCAGTGGATGGTTATGTGTCTTCATCAAGTGTTTTAGTGAAAGCGGTTTGTGGATTCTGGGTCAGAACTTGTCTACATGCAGGGCCGGACAGGGACAAAAAATTGGCCCTGACACTAAAAACACACAGGCCCACCTGCTGTTGGGTTCTGACTTGTGCAGTTGCATCGGCTTTAAAGTGATATGACCGTGCCATTTGTTGACAGTCTGATACATGCATTCAACAAATGACGCAGCTAAATCTTTAAGCAGCTGATGGGGCCATGCAAGTTATAGATAGGTGTCAAGAAGAACAATGACTAATACCCAATCAGTCAGACTAGAACCCTTATGAATGCACACCTCAAGTCTGTAGCAGAGTTAAAAATTAACTTTTATTATGTATTGTAATAAATAATGCATAATGAAATATAAAATCACATAAATCTGTTCAGAAATGGTACACTGTTGTATTGATAATTCAATGTATATAGTAATAATACACAGCGATAGAAAATTCAATAATTAATGGTATAATAACAAAGTGAGTGAGAAGCAGGGTTACTTATCAAGTCCATGGGTCATCACACCATCATAGCTCTTGACGCGCGTTTTGTGTTGTTCCTTTTTCAAAAGACAAGATGCATGCAGGTGAGTGGAGTTGGGAGGTATAAATGTCTGGACTGGCCAATCAAATTGCCATGACATCACCAGACACCTGCAGGATAAAGAGACAATCAGCATAAATAAAACGGACTAAAAATGAAACTATAGATTATACCTGGTAAAATGGTTTCCTCTACTCCTACATGTCAGCACACCACTGACCAGACAGAAAATAAAGAAGACACCGCCCATATAAAGACTCCTCCATCCGGTCCATAGTGTCTTCCAACTTCAAAAGCTTTAACATAATATGATTAATACATCCTAATTAAACATAACATATTGCTGGTAGGGAATGCAGTGTGCTGACATATAGGAGTAGAGAAAATCATATTACCAGGTATAATCTATAGTTTCCCCTTCCTCCATATGTCAGCACACCACTGGGTCGTACCCAAGCAGTTAGACCGCACTGGGTGGGTCGACCATACTACAAGTTTGGTACACGTTAATTATTCTTAGACACTGCACCCAATACTTTGGTGCCAAATTTAAATTATTTGGCTGAAAGAATGTCCATTCTATAAATGTATGTATTCAAGCCCATGCTGTTGCTGCTTTGCAGATGTCTCTGAGGCTTATTTTCTCTCCGCCGACGAAGAGGCTATTGCTCTAGTTTAGGGTGCTTTTATACCTTGTGGTGGTATTTGCCCCTTTGCCTTGTAGGCTTCTGTGATGCATGATGTTATTCATCTGGACAAAGTGGGTTTAGATTCAGGGCCTCCCTTCCTGCAACCTTCCGTTAGGATAAAGAGTTGTTTGGTTTTCCTTAATGAAAAAGTTCTGTTAATGTAGATAGAAATGGCCCTCACTAGGTCCAGAGTATGTAATTTCACCTGTTCCAGAACAGGGTCTGGATAGAAGGACGGAAGACAAATGTCCTGATTCATATGAAACCTTGAGACAACCTTTTGCAGGAAGGCCGGATTGGTCCTTAGAACCACTTTATCTGAAAAAAAGTTCATGTAAGGTTGTTTCATCCACAATGCCTGCAATTCAGACACTCTTCTTGCTGATGTTAGTGCTACAAGTAAAAACACTTTCCATGTTAATAATTTAAGACTTACTTCTGCTAATGGCTCAAAAGGTGGTTCTGTTAGGGCCTCTAATACCAGGTTAAGGCTGGTCGTCCACTGCAAGCTACTATGAGCGACTAACAACTATGAGCAACTATGAGCGACTAGGCGACTAGGAGCGACTGAGGTAATCCACTATAGGCGACTACTCAGGCGACTAGGAGCGACTAGGAGCGACTGGGAAGAATATAAATAAGCAGTTTTCCAGAGGTGTGTCAGACATTTTGTAAAATAGATGCAGAGGACATGTACTTTATGGAACGTACATGCAGAGGACATGTACTTTATGGAAAGTCCCTATCTGACAAGACGTCTGAGGCAAACCCATACAATCAGATCATGTTGGGTTAATCCAATCCTTTGTAAAAGGGATTCATTAGGAGAATTCCATCACCTGCATGGTGATTTGTTAAAGGATCCTCAGAAATTCACTGATTATTATAGAATGAGCTTAGACACATTTGAGTACATTTTAAATGCCATACAGCCTTCAATTACCAAAGTGTCTAATTTCAGAGAGCCAATAACACCTGTCCTGCAGAAAACTGACTCTAAGGTAAGAAAATACTTATTGTATTCAATTTTTGTTTTATTGATTCAAAAACAATGTAGGTATGATGTTTTTCATATAAAACAATGAAAACATTGATGAAAAATTACACAACACAAGGTAATGTTAACTTACAAAATACAAAGTATGAAAACATGTAAGTTATAAAACACTTACAGACCACAAACCAATGACAACATTGATGAAAAATTACACAACACAAGGTAATATTAACTTACAAAATACAAAGTATGAAAACATGTAAGTTATAAAACACTTACAGAACACATTATTGTGAAATAGGAAAGTTTACGAAAAAATCTCGCATAGCACCGCCATTGGGTTCGGGGGATCAGCTTCGTTGTGTGTAGGAGATTGATAAACTGTTGGAGCGGGTGATGGTGTTGATTGAACGGACCATGATGACGAATATGCAGACTATGTGTAGGTAGATGTTGGAGATGAAAACTTGCTACAGCTTGTTCCGCACAATCAATTTGCGATGAACAGGGACGTTCTTCAGATATGGAAGAAGACTTAGCAGATGATGATAAAAATCTGATGTATTACTCTCCGCTAGGGATCGTTACGCCTTCTGCCAGAAATTTAAGCCAACTGAACATCACTATCCGTCTTAGTGGCATTGCTGTCGGCAAACAATTTTAATTTTGCTCTCTCTATTTCTAGAATTTTTTCATCAGAATTGCTATTATCAATTTTTTTGCGCTTAGCCTAGGTGCTAACGGTACTTTGAGGTACCATTGTTGATAGTAGAAGGGATGGGTTGGAAGGTTGCGGATTGATTGCACTGGTGCTTGGAGTTTCTGGAGAAGGTGAATTAGCACCTTGTTCAAAACTAACATCTGACTTTTGAGAAGTAACTTGTCCAGAAGCACATTTTTATGGAGATTTTAGGTTTCCTTTCAGTTGTCTTGGTTCCATTATATCTGATAAGAACCTAATTTGCTCTATGAACGGCCACGAGGACAGAGGTTCATCTGGTGCTTCATCTCCAGACTTGAATGCCTTCCTGTATTTATGGCGAAATACATCACAAAGCCCCTTCCATTTCTTTTTAACTTCAGCCACTAAAACATAAAACAAGAGATTTTTTTGTCAGTATAGAAATAGACAACTAAATTGATTTTTATGCAATCTTGTTATTTTTATTAAAACTAAATTGATTGCAATCTTGTTATTTTTATTAAAAATATAACATAATATTAGATAATATGTAATGAATGTACCTACTAGCGGGAGAAGTAAACTATTGTGTTATATGTCTTATTACAGATACTTGGCGACAGGGTCTTCATTCAAGACCTTAGGATATTCCTTTAGAATCTCCGATGTGATGGCGGGAAGAGTTGTACATGAAACATGTAAGGCGATTTGGGACCACTTGCATGCAGTACATATGGCGTTCCCCACTGATCAAGATATGGAGTCAATTGTGCAGCAGTTTTGGAATAAATGGAAATTCCCAAATTGTGTAGGTTGCATTGACGGAAAACATATGCGCATACGAAATCCACGACATTCCGGCAGCATGTACCGAAATTATAAACAGTACTTCTCCATAGTGTTACAAGGTGTAGCTGGGCCCAATGACAAGTTTATTGCAATTAACGTGGGAACACATGGAAAGGAGAGTGATGGGGGCATATTTTCAAATTCATTTATCAAAAATGCTTGAAAGAGGTGCTCTAGGTGTCCAACGACTTTCCGCACTTCCTGGGACGAATATTAAAGTGCCACATGTTCTTTTGGGGGATGAGGCATATCCTCTGAAAAATTATCTAATGCAACCTCTTTCAGCTGGGCCTTCAGAAACTATTTTTAATAAGTGTTTGTCAAAAGCTCTGCAAGTTATTGAATGTGCATTTGGAATTATGAGCAGCAAATGGCGGTTGCTTCAAAAGGGCATTGAGGTTGAAACCGATTCCGCCGACATGATAATTCAATGCATATGCTTGCTTCATAACATTGTCATTGACATGGAAGGTGAACAGCAGCTTGTGATGTCTTATCAAGCCTCAAACACAGAAACCCCGGAAACACAAAGCAGATTTGCTTCACAAGGACAAAATAGGGGAGTAAATGCCAGTTATGTTATCAGAGAGAAATTTCTGGCATATTTCTGTGAACATGAACCAAGCACTTGAAGAAATTATTATATTGTTAATTTTCAATGTTAATAAAACATATTGTTAAATAATAAATAGTTAATAAATATCTATTATATTATATTATTACGTACCGTTACTATTCATTTCTTGTGCAACTTTTGCCCAGTTTTCTTTGAAAAAAACCCATTGCAAACAAAAACAACAAAAAAAAACCCTTGCAAAGTGAAACCCCCCCACATGCAAACTAAAAAAAACCCTTGCAAACAAAAAAAAACTCTTGTAAAGTCATACCCCCCCACATGCAAACTAAAAAAAACCCCTTGCAAACTAAAAAAAAACACCATACAAACTTATTAAAAAAAAACCATACAAAATGAAAAACCACCCTTGCAAACTTAAAAAAAAAACCTTGCAAACTTAACAAAACTCATAAAAAGTTCAAAAACCCCCTTGCAAACTTTTATAAACAGCCCATGGTAAGTTTATAAACCCCTATATATAATATATTGCTGCCCAAAATGTGAAAAATAGCTGCTTACCTGATGCTCTGTGATGAGTCTCCCACTGTTGTCTCTCTCTGTCTACAGGCCAGTCAGGATACTTCTCTCCTTTGCTTCGCAGGGAAAATTCTGTGCGGGGTGCGGCGCACGGCACTGTCCTGACGTCATGACGTTCTGGCTACTACAAGCTACTAATCCAGTTCTTGAGGGATCAGTCGCTTGTCGTCTGTAGTCGCTCGCTCAAAGTCGCTTGTAGTGGACGTCTGCAAGCAAGGCCCTGTTCATTTGGATTAGTCGCTCCTACACGCGCGACTATGCGCTACCTGTTAGTAGCTCATAGTAGCTTGCAGTGGTCGACCAGCCTAAGGTCCCAGGTGGCTATGGGCCTTTTGAGATCTGGTCTGATTCTTTTTGTCGCCTGAAAAAATCTAGAAATATATTTATTGCCGGCTAGATCTGTATCAAGAACCGCACTTAGAGCAGACAACTGTACTTTCAAAGAGCTAAGAGCTAGCCCTTTTTCAAGACCTGCTTGGAGAAAATCTAGTATAGAAGGGGTGTCAGTCTCCTTACGTTTATTGATTTCACACCATGCAGAGAAGATCTTCCGTAATAGGTGTTGCAGGTTGTGGTTTTTCTTGATTAAACGAGGGTTTCAATAACCTTATCTGAAAATCCCTGACTTCTCAGGTTCTCCCTCTCAGCAGCCATGCCGTCAGTTTTAAGGTGCCCGGGTCCTAATGAACTACCTGATCTTGAGTCAGCAGCTCTGGAAACACTGGGAGTCTCCCTGGCCGATCAATAGCTAGTTGGACAATTTTTGAGAAGCACGGCCTCCTGAGCCAGAATGGAAAGATTGCTTTCACTGTTGTCCTCTCGGCTCAAAAAGATCACCCTCGGTATCATCGATATTGGGGGAAAGATGTAAGCTCTGTCGAATTCCCATGGGGCCATTAGAGCGTCTATGGCCAATGCTTGAGGATCCCTGTAATGTGAGAAATAACGCTGGACCCTTTTGTTGCTTCTTGAGGCCATAAGGTCTACTTGTGGCTGTCCCCAGATGTCTACGAGTTGTTTGAACGTTAATTCGTTTAACTGCCACTCGTCTGGTAGAATGGTGTGCCTGCTGAGGAAGTCTGCTTGTAGATTTTCTGCACCTGCAATGTAGACAGCTCTTAGATCTAAGAGGTGTTTCTCTGCCCAAGCCATAATTCTCTTTGTTTCTAGAGATAATATCACACTTTTTGTGTCCCCTCGTCGTTTGAGATGTACCACCACGACCTTGTTGTCCGACTGGACTGATACGGCTTAGCCTTGTATTACTCCTTGTGGTTGTTTCAATGCCATAGACACTGCTTTTAGTTCTCTTACATTGGAGTGTAATTTTTGGTCTTGTCTGTGCCATTTGCCTTGTACTGACCGATGTCCACAAGTGGCTCCCCAACCTGTTGCGCTTACATCTGTAGTTACAACTATGTACTGTAGTGGCTGAAAAGACTTGCCCTTTTTTAGTCTTGTTTGGTTCGTCCACCAATTCAAGGATATTCTGACTTGACATAAATATCTTTTGCCATTTGTTTTTGGGGTTTTTGTCCCACTGTGTCAGGAAACACTTTTGAAGGGGTCTCATGTGGGCTTTTGTCTACGGTAGTGATTCTATTGCTGCGGACATAAGACCTAAACATTTTAGACATTCGTCTGCTGTTATTACTTTTTTTGTCTGAACGGATTGTAGTTGCAAACAAAGTTTCTTCACTCTGATATCAGAGATACCGTCATTGTGCGGGTGTTTAAGGTGACCAAGTACTTTATCTGTTGCTTGGGTAATAGCTGACTTTTGGGTATGTTTATGATCCACCCGGAATTTCTTAACATAGATAGGGTTCTCTGAGTATGATTTTCCGCTTCTTCTTTTGATTTTGCTGCTATCAGCATATCGTCCAAATATGGCCAGATTGCTATTTTTCTAGCCTCAGTAGTTCTATAACGGCTATTAGGATTTTTGAAAACGTCCTTGGGGACGTGGCCAGTCCGAAGGGGAGTGAGGTGAATTGATAATGGGTCCCAAATACCATGAATCTCAAGTACCTCTAATGTCCTGGAAATATCGGCACATGAAGATATGCATCCTTTAAGTCAATGGTCGTCATGTATGCATTTTGATGGAGGTAGGGAAGAATAGATTTTTTCGATTCCATCTTGAAGGTTTGTAGTTTGATAAATTTGTTCAAATTCCTTACGTCCAAGATGGTTCTGTACCGTCTGGTCGCTTTGGTAACTATGAAAAACCGGGAGTAGAATCCGCTGAACCTTTCTTTTTCTTCTACCTCCATTACCACTTGTTGTTTTATCATGGTAAGTAAACTTTCTTTCAGTGCTATACATTCTTGTGCTTGCGCTGGTAATGGTGATTCCAGGAACCATGGTTGAGAGTATGTTACGAATTCTATTTTGTAACCCGTGGATTCTACTTCTAGTACCCACTTGTCTGTAACTTTTGAGACCGAGATGTCTTGATATTGAAGAAGTCTTGACCCCACTAATTCTTCTGGACTGGCCGCTTTGGCTTCATTGAGCCATTTGTTTGAGGGTGGATCTGATCTCTCGTGATCTTTGTCCACGAAAAGTAGACCTGCTGGTGGATGGCTGGCCGCTCCTGTAACCTCTACCTGGTCTGTAAAGCCTAGCATCCTTGTATTCGGGTGCCACATTTTTTTGTTGTCTGTATTGAAAGGTTCTTTTTCCTCTTTCTTGTGGTAACCACGATGATTTACCTCCTGTTACCTTGGAGATAATATTGTCAAGGTTCTTCCCAAATAATCACTCTCCTTGAAATGGCAGGGTAAGAAGTTTGATCTTGGAATGATTATCAGCCTGCCAGGGCTTCAGCCATAGTGCCCTTCTAACCACTGACGCCATTTCTCCTGACCTTGCTGCCAACTTCACCGAATCTAATTAAGCTTCACATAGATATTCAACTGCAAGTTGGATGATTTGGATCCGTTTAAGTAAGTCAGCTCTCTTTACTCCTTCCAGCACGTCATTCTCCAAGGAGCTGCACCAACTTCTCAATACCCTCGCTGTTATTGCCGATGCCGCTGCCGGCTTTAATGCAGCACCAGCCACTGAATGCTGTTTTTTTAGACCAATGTCCATCTTTTTGTCCATTGAGTCTATGAATACAGAGACATCATCAAGTGGTAGAGTAGTCTTTTTTGAAATTCTTGCAATGGCCGGGTCAACCTTTGGGGCCTCTTCCAATTTTCTAACCTCTTATTGGGGAAAGGGATATCATTTTCATATTCTGTTGGTAGCAGATATTCTTTTATCTGGATATTTCCATTCTTAATATTAGATCTTTTAGGACCTGTGATAGTGGGAAGGTTCTGTGTACGCTTCTTGTTTCCTTAAATAAGAGCTCCTGAAGCTTCTCTTCCTCCTTCTTTTCCTCAATATTAAGTGATTTATAGATTAATTTGAGTAGATTATCCACTATATCGGTATTAAAGCTGTCATCCTTTAATGACTTCACTGAAGCATCTTTTGAAGCGAGTGAAACGTCCGACATAGTAGCCCCTTGCTCTAGGTCTGATACATCTGAAGCTTCGCTAAGAACTCTTCTAGGTCTTTTCTTTGTGAAGTTTTCCATATCTTTCTAACTAACTAGCTCGGGCTTAACAATAATAAAAATATATCATATACATGGGCTTACCCCGACTTCTTTTGCTGTGGCCGTTTATCTTCTAAAGCGACATATTGTAGTATTTGTCACACTGCAACAATATGAATGCCATAAGTACCATACAGGCATATTCATTAAAATAAACAGGCACTTGTTGAGATTACCATACACAGTAGAAAACTTGTCATAAGTAACTTCCAGAAGTAAGCATATAAAAGTGCTCAAATACCTTTAGTCTGCCAAAATATGCAGGATCCGTTAGTCTGTGTCAATATTTCCTTCAGGTTTGCCACCATGAGATTATTTTCCTAGATCAACAGATGGTGCCTGAGGAAAGAACGCCAGTTTAAATGTGTCGCACCGCTAGAGTCACATCCGGCCCTCTGACATAGCGGGGCTCTGGGAAAATGGCCGCCTCCGTGATAGGAGACAGTTTCGCCAGACTCTCAATCCTATCCGCCCTCGGTATATAGGGGATCGCACTAGGAGGCGCGCGTCTTTTGAGACGAGATGCCAGCACCTCTGCTCCCTGCCTGACTTGCCGCAGCACTGACAGGGAGCCTCTCTGGCTCCACAGGAAATAAAGAAGACACTATGGACTGGCTGGAGGAGTCTTTATATGGGTGGTGTCTTCTTTATTTCCTGTCTGGTTCCAGGAAGGAAGTGTTAGTGGTGTGCTGACATATGGAGGAAGGGGAAAAAACAATACAAATTGAATTAAAACAGAGATGTTAAGCCAGAATGAAAGGGCTCTGGGTCAGTGTTATAACATTCAGTTTTGCTATAATTGCACAAATGGCACTTGAAATTTAACGCCACCCAAGAAAGTAATCCAGCTGATCTTAAAGGGAAATTGTCCTAAAAACACTTGTGTCATAGGCTGCAACTATACATGTATAGCTTCCAATTATACTGGGCAGAGATGTGGTCAGCCAATGTTGTTGTGCCCCACAGGCACATGACACATAAAGTTAATTAGTATACAGGGCTCTATTTACAGAGTTCATTTTGGAGTGATAGGAGCAGTTTTCAATAGAAAACTGCCCTTATCGCTTCAAAATGTCCCTTCTCATATTTAAAAACCCTGCATCGCCAGTGGAAACTATCGTTTCCATGACGATGCAGGACTCCTTCTCCTGCCATCACGGGCCCGTTCATGTGAACGGGCTCCCCCTGTACCGCATATTTACACAGCGGTGAAGGGGTGGTGAAGCAGAGTTTTTAACTCCGCTCACCATGAAATTCTAACGCCAGCTCAGGCTGGCGTTAGGAGCTGTCCGCAGGGAGATCCCTGCGATAGACAGCTTAAGCCCGCCCCCCTCTGTCCCTGA
>WWET01003452.1:5728-21267 GCA_011038615.1 Limnodynastes dumerilii
ATATATATATATATATATATAAATATGTTTATTTTTTATTTTATTTATTTATTTAGTAAATGGTGCTATAAGGACCTCCCTACACCAGGGGGAAACCTTGGGAACCGCTGAGGCCTCCTCAGGAGCCTGCGAGCTGCCTTCTCTCCTGGCCTCAGCGTGGCGGGGGGTGAGTAGACTGCAGACTTCCCTCACCCCCCTTCCCATCAGCAAGAGTGGCAGCTTGCTTGCGGCGTCGCTGTACAGCCGCCATTACAGACCACATGTGCGGTGCAGTCCGGTCCCTCCACTGCGCTGACAAGAAGTTCTACTAAGTCAGAGTACACTTGTCAGGTGGGACAGCAGCAGTTCTCGTGACAGGAGAGTCCAGCCGCTGTCTGCACATGCAGCGCTGAAGGAAGAGACGGCTAACAGTGAGTAACGGAGAATTTTTCCCTTATACAGGGAAGTTCTCCTCACACAGTAAAAAGAGCACCAAGCAGTGCTCTGGCACCACCGTGTGGCCACATTGTGAATAGCTCTCTTCTGTTCCACACACCTGTTTACCTCCCACTCTCTCTCTCTTACGTTCCTGCTGTGCTCTGGGCTTGTAGTTTGTTTTGCAGCATGTCTTTCACACTTACTTTTAATTATTAATATATATTATTAATATATGGATAGATGTTGTATGTATGTATGTATGTATGTATGTAAAAAAAAAAGTTTATATATAAATTATCTAAACTTTCCCGCTAATATGGGTAGTTTACTGTGAGGGTGACACAGTTCGGCTAGGAGACAGGCGAAGCCAGAGAGAAGGCGGCGGGTAGAATTGCGCTGTATTATACTTGTACAAATTGTAATGATATAGTTACCTTGTGGACAGGTAAACCCGGAGGCCATGTGTACGACATACGAAGCCAGGGCTGGTGACCAAACCTTGACTGCGGCTATTTCGGCATCGGTGGAGAAACAGCCTGGCTGAAGTCTATCACCAATCCAATTGCCGAACTCCCGGGTAATGACTCAGCGTGTGGTAAGTGAGTGTTACTTGTAATGCACCACACTACCCTTCAACACAGCCGGTACTGTCCACTTGAGGGGTTTCCTGGGCTGAGTTAGGGTTACCTATCGCTGGCTGAGTCAATTCAGAGCCTAGCAAAGGCATCTTTCTCTGTGGAATGCCTTCTTGATGCTCTGTTTAAGAAAACTGCTAGACAGGTACAGAAATTACTCCAGGCTGTAACGGAACTCTCCATTTCTCAGGCAGTCATTACAGACTGCAGGTGCGGTCCGGTCCCCAAATCAAGGCTGTGCCGGAAAATTATTTAGTTTAACACGGACTGCTGCCGAGAGGTCTGCTGAGCAGAGAACACTCGGCGGGGGGGGGGGGGGGGGGGGGAGGCGGCGAGGGACAGCAGCAGCAGTAGTAAGAAAGGAGAGGTTGAATTAGAAAAGGTTGTCCCTCAATTTTGGGATCTGTTACCTGCCGGCTGTGGCAGCCGCGCATGTTAGTGACTCACCTCTCCGGTCTTGTACAGGCTAGCTGATCGCGGCTGGTAAACAAAGAACCACATGGAGTGGCGCCGTGACTCACTGCAGGCGCGCACCCCGTCCCGCTGTCTCCGTTGTTAAGGGACGCTCTCTCACGTCCAGGAGGCGTCCTGCATCACCAGGGGGGTTGTTTTGCTGCTATCCTATTAGGGGCTAGCAGTTCCTATATCAGCACGGCACTGTCGCTCTGACAGCACCGGTTATAGTTTCTTTTCAAAGTCACTGTGCATGCTGCTTTCTCTCTCCTTGCCTAGTTCTTTTCTCATTTGTTCTTGAGTGCCCCAGCCTTGTTCCTGCCCAGTACCTTGCCTTTCTACCTAGTGTCCCATTACCTTCTCTCCCACCTTAGTGTTTAATCCTGTTGTACTTACCTTACCTCTCCTGAATAACTGTCTCTGTCAACCCCTTCAGGGGTTGCCACTGTGTGTGTGTGTGACTGCCCCAGTTAGTCTAGTCAGTCCTGTTTGTCCCGTCAACCCTTCTCTTGTCCTCTGTCACTGTTTACTGTTTATTGTTGTTTGTTACAGGTCAGGTCCTGACCTGTCTCCTCCCACTTTCTCCTCTTTCTGGCGTCTTACCTATCTTATTCCATCTGTGCTTCACTTTCCTCTCCCGGGTGTTGCTCTGGGGTTGCGACCTGTGGGTAAACTGGCAGGGCCAGACTATCCTTACCTTCAGAGGCTCTAGTGAAGAACACGGTCCTGCTAGACTCCGCACCTTGGTAAAGTGACGCCCGCCTCTCCAGACGGCCACCCCAGTTCTCAACTCAGGTAATCCGGTGCCGTTACATGATCCTTCTTTTGCCCAAGGGGCTCAGGATGTAGTGTCGGCTAACCGCGTTACCTAAGGTGGTTCGAAAGCAGAGATCTCTGAAGCGACAACTATTTTCCTTTCCATCCTCTAATCAAATTGGGGAGGTTCATCCGCTTTACCCATTACCTTCAGAGCAAGCTGCTAGATGGGAGACGTCTCCTGATGCTGACTCCCTTATTGCACTCCTGACCAAATCCAGGGTTATTCTGGGAGAGTGAGCAGTTTTCTCTTAAAGATGCAACTGACTTTTATGTCTACATATTTCTTTAGTCTTAGAAACCAACAGTTTCTATAGACTAGGGGGGAGCCAAACATGGTGCAAGACCCTCGGTGTAGCAGGTCACTGGCTCAAACCCAGTTCACCCAGCCAATCAGCTGTCCTGCTGCAGAGGAGCCACATATGGAAGTCTCAGCCAGATTCCCGGCTGGTCAGACCTTAGAGATGCTCAGTGAGTAACACTTGTATCTCACAGCACTGAGGTCATGAGTCCCATTAACAGACTGGCAGAACACATCAGAGACGTGTATGAATATGTGGGTCAGGTATTAGTTGATGCAACTTTCACAATTGTTAAAATCTCCGCCCTAATTATGGCACTTAAGAGAGATTTATATTTACGCTCTTGGTCAGCGGACGCGGATTCCAAAAGGCAGATTGGAATCATTGTCTTTTGAAGGGTGAATCCCTTTTCGGTTCACAGTTAGAGGCTAAGACCTCTTTTTACTTGCATAAAAACAAAGTTGTGTTATTACTTTAATCCTCTTCGCTAATCCCAGAGGAGCCTCGGGTAAGGGATCAGGCAGTTCCTCCAGAGGAGGGCCTCGTGGTACAAGATTCCTGTTTAGCGAGGTGTTGCTAAGCTTGCTGAATCAAATTCAGCAGCGCGGGCCCCACAATCATTGGGGGGAGGGGGAGAGTTGGGGCCCATATGTTACGGACCATTTTAATGACTAGCTCTTCTCCCAAATGCCTGGGTAAGGAGGATTGTTTCTAAAAATAATAGAAAAATAGATAAAGCGCCCAAACCTATAGTGTATGCGGCTTATGGATGTATAAAATGGTGGAACACAAACCACAAATCAAATATGGAAAAATAAAAAATACACATACAATTAGCGCTCACTATAATGCTCAAAACAATAGATGGTCATGTATAATATGCACACAACAGGGTCCTAAGATGACGGGATGAATGGTGAAGAATCCTTCTAATGGACGGTACAATGTATGGTCATATATCAATAGCGAACTGGTGGGCGATACAGGCTAGTAGAGATGGCAAAGTACCTTTCTGTAGTTGAAGTTCTGCAAAAAGGAAAACGAGCCGTTCGCTATGCCGGATCGTGTGCTGGCAGACGCACCGCGTGGATCTCTTCTCCCGTCTACTCCTTCCTGGATGTGTGCCTCGTGTGGTTCAGTTTGCGTTCCACTACTAGGCAACGGCCATGTTGCGTTCCACTCCGAGAGATAGTGGTGTGAAGAGGATCGGAAAGGAGGAGAAGCACAAAGAAAGCACTATATAGTGCAGATCACATTTATTAATTAATAAAGTGCAGGATACTTATACTCACAATGGAGTCATTCACATAGGCATTAAAAGAAAAGAGGAGAAACAGGTTTCCAAAGGTTCCTGGTTCTGTGTAACGGAGCTGCAATAAACCCCAAATCAAAGAGTGAGGATAAGAATATGTCTCTAGGCACCAGCTAACGCGTTTCGACTGTTAAACAGTCTTTCTCAAGGCTAAAAGCTAAAAGCCTTGAGAAAGACTGTTTAACAGTCGAAACGCGTTAGCTGGTGCCTAGAGACATATTCTTATCCTCACTCTTTGATTTGGGGTTTATTGCAGCTCCGTTACACAGAACCAGGAACCTTTGGAAACCTGTTTCTTCTTCTTTCTTTTAATGCCTATGTGAATGACTCCATTGTGAGTATAAGTATCCTGCACTTTATTAATTAATAAATGTGATCTGCACTATATAGTGCTTTCTTTGTGCTTCTCCTCCTTTTCGATCCTCTTCATACCACTATCTCTCGGAGTGGAACGCAACATGGCCGTTGCCTAGTAGTGGAACGCAAACTGAACCACACGAGGCACACATCCAGGAAGGAGTAGACGGGAGAAGAGATCCACGCGGTGCGTCTGCCAGCACACGATCCGGCATAGCGAACGGCTCGTTTTTTCCTTTTTGCAGAACTTCAACTACAGAAAGGTACTTTGCCATCTCTACTAGCCTGTATCGCCCACCGGTTCGCTATTGATATATGACCATACATTGTACCGTCCATTAGAAGGATTCTTCACCATTCATCCCGTCATCTTAGGACTCTGTTGTGTGCATATTATACATGACCATCTACTGTTTTGAGCATTATAGTGAGCGCTAATTGTATGTGTATTTTTTATTTTTCCAAGGAGGATTGTTTAAATTTGTATTCCAATTGGCGATACTTAAACACAAGGCCCTTTTTACACTGAATTCAGGGTCTGTTGCGGGCGGAAGTAATTGTTCCTGTCCCTTCTCCGAAGAGAGGTTGTGGTTTTTATTCTGATCTTTTTTGGGTAAAAAAAGGAGACAGGTCCTTTAGACTAGTCCTAAGTCTAAAGAGCCTGAACAGCTTAATAGAATGTCCGAGATTCAGAATGGAATCTCGGCGATCATTATAAGCAGGAGGGACGTTTATGGCCTCGCTCGAAAAGAGAGATGACTATCTCTAGGCCCCTCTTTGGGGCAGGACATCAATGCATGTAGCATTTCACAATGCAGATAATCACTTTCAGTTCGGCCACACCCCAAGACCAAAGGGGGCCTTTGACACAGCAGGTTACCTGTTCAGATCCCGGCACATGCTGCTGCTACAGTTAAAGGGCTACTTGCTTCTTCATCCTAACCAAGCCATCTAGAGTTAGCCCGGAGATTCTTGAAATCTAACGAGTGGATTTTTAATCTCCAGAAATCATCCCTAACTCCAGCTCAGGGAATGCGATCCTTGGTTCTAACTTCAACACCAAGCATCAACGAGTTTTTAGGCCAGAGGACAAGATTCTGGCAGTTTTCAACAGGACCAGATTCATTCTGGAAAGAGACAGGGTATCGTTTCTGGAGTGTGGGAGACTCCTAGGAGCGATGGCCTCGGTCTGTGAGGCAGTTCCGCATGCCCTGTTTCGTTTGAGGACTTCCAAGGAAAACTCAGGTCATTCCTCTACTAGGCTCATTTCCTACAGTCTTGGGAGGGGACTTTAATTACCACAGACACCAGTCTGCAGTTTTGGGGGCCAGTCATTAGAGGACTTAAGTTTTATGATCCTTGACTTCCCCATGAAGGCTGTCTGACCATATGTATATATATATATAGATTTCAAACAGTCTACTGAGGCCTGATATAGCCCGGAACTTAGGAGGACGACTATCTAAATCGTCAGACCCTTCAGGTGGGTGAGTGGTCTTTGCACAAGAAGGTAATACTTCTTCTAGTGCACCATTGGGATCCTCCAGAGATACATCTCAGGGCATCTCAAAGGAACTTCAAGGTTCCTCGCTGCTGCGCGAAGGCCAGAGATCCAGTCGCAGGATTCACAGACGCAATGTTGGTTTGGTGGCATTTTCGTCTGTTGTATCTATTCCTGCCTCTTTCCATACTTCCAAGAATGCTAAAGAGGTTAAAGAGAGAGAAAGTACTGCAATACTGGGGCTACGGATTGGCCTCGCTGACCATAGTACTCGGACATCCTCGCAATGTCTGCAGCCCCTCCTTTCCGGTTACCTCTGCGTCCAGACCTTCTCTCTCAGGGTCCAATCCTTTGCTAAGGCTGACTTTGATGACGTGGTGGCTGAGACCCTGAGTCTTAGATCCAGGGGTTTCTTTTCCAGCAGGATTTACACTATGTTCAGGACTAGAAAGTCTTCTTCATCAACAAACTACTATTGAGTGTGGAAGTCCTATATCTGGTGGTATAAATCACAGCGTTTTCACACTACTCGTTTAATCTTTCCTGTCTGTTATCTTTTCTTCAAACAGGGCTAGAGAAGGGCCTTTGTTTGGCTTCCTTAAAGACGCAGATGTCTGCAATATCTATCATCTTTCAAAGAAAACTTGCAGGTTTTCGAGATGCTCGAACTTTTATGCAGGGGGTACTGTATGTTCAACCCCCATTTATTCATACAATTGAACCTTGGAACCTCAGCTTGGTTTTACGAGACCTTACATGGAGCTTTTCAAACCACTGGTATTTATTGAGTTAAAATACCTCTCCTGGAAGACAGTGTTTCTACTGACTATTTCCTCACCACGAAGGGTATCAGAGATAGGAGCTTTGTGTTGTAATCCCCTGTTTTTTATTTATTTCCATCCTGACAGGGCGGTTCTTCACACTAAGGCTTCTTTCATTCCCAGGGAGGTGTATAGTTCCCACCTAATCTAGGAAATAGTGGTTCCAGCTTTTCCCCAAATCAGTATCCTCTGACTTTTCTTTGCCGTACCTAGATGTATTCCACACGCTGCAATGTTATGTGG
The DNA here is from genome assembly GCA_011038615.1 of Limnodynastes dumerilii. NCBI lineage: Eukaryota > Metazoa > Chordata > Amphibia > Anura > Limnodynastidae > Limnodynastes > Limnodynastes dumerilii. The sequence goes on from WWET01003452.1 coordinate 12,586, forward strand.
ACCGTACCGGTTCTGTCAGAAAGACAGGACACCTCTTTATCTCGTACAAAGCTAACAAACATGGTTGGCCGACTTCTAAGGCTTCACTTGCCCGTTGGATAACCTTTATAATTAGACAGGCTTATGTTCTGGCGAACAGACATATTCCAGGTGGGCTGAGGGCTCACTCCACTAAGGCGGTTGGAGTTTTGTGGGCGACACGTCACAGCGATTCCGCGGAACAGTTGTGTAGGGCCGCTACATGGTCACCTGTTCACACTTTCACAAGGTTTTATAAAATACAAGGTTTTGCATTTCAAGATGCCAGTTTTGGGCTCAGAGTTTTGCGAACAGCTCTTACAGAGCATTCCCTCCCTTAGGGGCAGCTTTGGTATGTCCCCTATGGTGAGCAGTGTCCCCCAATGGATGAGAGAGAAAACAGGATTTTTGTTACTCACCGTAAAATCCATTTCTCTGAGTCCATTGGGGGACACTGCATTCCTTTAGTAATTCATTATGCCCGCTCTTTGGGCTCACTTTGCAATCAACTGGTTGGAATCCCTAGGGGGGGCATAGTAGGGGAGGAGTGTTCAGTTAACAATTTGAGGTATGAAGTGCCCTGACTCCACAGACCACCTACTATACCCCTATGGTGAGCAGTGTCCCCCAATGGACTCAGAGAAATAGATTTTACGGTGAGTAACAAAAATCCTGTTTTTTGTGTTTTCTTTCTTTTTTTATTGTTTTAAAAGAATATGATAATTAGTAAGAAGCACTGAGCTTACATTATTTATCCAGTTATTTCCAGATCGAGGAACCTGTTTTGCAATTTTCTTATTCACAATGGACATCTGTGTACACTCTTTACTTTGAACTCTCTACTTTGTCCCGTTCAGTTTTACTATATATTTTAATATACTATATATGTTACTTTATTATTGTTTATTTTGCTGTTTTATACATACCTTGTTATATAAAATTAAATAAATATTTTTATATAACAGTTAAATATATATATACAAAAAAATTTAAATATATACTAATATATAATAACATTAATATTTAAGTAGTCTAAAATTTTATTTTACATTTTTTACGCCATACCCAAATATATAGCTATAGAAATGGTTTCTCTTTTTCTGCACATAGTTATACAATGTTATCTTCCAAAGTACTTCTCTATCCACACACAAAAGTCAGCCTGCCAAACTGTGCTCATAAGCAACAGGATCATAGTTCTGCAGTGATATTAATGGCCTGTTTGGAAGAACATATTTGTCTGTCAAGTGTATCTGCAGTCATCTTCTGGAATCCTGTCTGATAATAAAGCAATGTGTGTTTAGAATTAGGACCTCATTCACAGATCCGGTGTGAGTTAGGTGCAGACAGGCCCGCACCTAACTCACCCATCCTGCCCCCATCCCACCCCTATTTTAAGGTACTTTATGGCACTTACAAGTGCCATAGGGCTACCTCAACTATCCATGCAATGTCTGCACGGACATTGCTGCTATCTGCCCTCCCCGGCTAATCTAAATACCTCCCCCTTTTACCTAAACCCTCCCTGAGGTGGCATTACGCCACCTCTTTTTACCTAAAATACTCAGCGCGGTCTTTAAAGACCGCACAGAGGCAATTTATGTAATTTATGTAATTTATGGAACTTGAGGCCGTGATTTGCAATCTTCTTTGCGGGAGCAATACAGACATGGTATACCATCACATCCTATGGTAAGCAATACAGACATGGTATACCATCACATCCTATGGTAAGCAATACAGACACGGTATACATCACATCCTATAGTAAGCAATACAGACATGGTATACCTCACATCCTATGGTAAGCAATACAGACATGGTATACCTCACATCCTATGGTAAGCAATACAGACATGGTATACCTCACATCCTATGGTAAGCAATACAGACATGGTATACCATCACATCATGGTAAGCAATACAGACACGGTACCATCACATCCTATGGTAAGCAATACAGACACGGTACCATCACATCCTATGGTAAGCAATACAGACACGGTACCATCACATCCTATGGTAAGCAATACAGACACGGTACCATCACATCCTATGGTAAGCAATACAGACATGGTACACATCACATCCTATGGTAAGCAATACAGAAATGGTACCATCACATCCTATGGTAAGCAATACAGAAATGGTACCATCACATCCTATGGTAAGCAATACAGAAATGGTACCATCACATGTATATATGATTAAATTATACAATATCTTTGAATTGTTGTAAGAGAGTGATACAGGGATTATATGAAACATAATTTTAAACACATTTTAAATGTTCTTATATTTTTATTTTCTGAGTACTTCATTTGTGCTGTGTTTCCTTTAGGAATTTTGAATCTATAAATATACCACATAGAACTGCCCTTTATCAATTTTTTTTGATACTAGCAGTTTATCCTAGAACCTACATAAATAAAAAAATGTTGTCTGCATGTGCCTTGTTGTTTCAATCAACCAACAATTGTTTGCGCCATTATATTATTTGGTTGTCCCCATAGCATAGAAAGGTAAGTGCATACAAATTCTTCCAGACTTTACATGGCACAATAATAGTCTAAATACATAAATTAAGTGATTATTAAATCACAATATTAATGTCCATGGTCCGGATCCAAACTTCTGTAATTTGGCTATTTATACAATTCACTTGCGTAAGTAAGCCAGAATTTAACATTACGCATGTGTGTGCCAGATGTTACGATATGGGTCCCCAGGCGTACACTAGGAGACAAGAAACCGAAACATCAGTGAAGGGTGTTGGGCAAAGAGTTCTCTTGTCAGGATGGTACCGACACAAATGGTATTCATAGTAGAGACTGGAATTGCGATTCGTTGTTTGAAGAGGGGCCCAGGAAACAGTGTGTTGACTGCTGGTGTATACCTCTTGGTCTCTGCCTCACAAAAGCCCTGTAAATCCCAAAGGATGGGGTCCCACGTGTGCATAAGAGACTCTGCCTACTCACAAAGTTCTCCTCAGAAATCCCTGATCATTTCCATCATCACAATATATTTTGGGGTTTCCACTGCAACCTGAAAACTCCTCACACCATGGCTGGCATAATAGGGCAAGAGTCCCCTCCAGGATGACAGGCATATCAGGCTGGTAGGCAGGACAGGATTTCCCCTCTGGGAAGGCAGGACAGGAGTCCCCCTCTGGGACGGCAGGATAGTAGTCCCCCTCTGGGATGGCAAGACAGAAGTCCCCTTCTTGGATGGCAGGACAGAAGTCCCCTTCTGGGACGGCAGGACAGAAGTTCCCTTCTGAGACAGCAAGGCTTCAATCCCCCTCTGGGGAGATAAAGCTGGAGTTCCCCTCATGACTGCAGTCCCTTACTGGGGCGGCTAGGCTGGAATTGCCCTCACTGGGCAGCAGGCACAGGCACATCTCGCTGGGCAGCAGGCACAGACACATCTTGATGGGCAACAGACACAGGCACATCTTGCTTTTCATCAGGCACAGGCACATCTCGCTGGGCAGCAGACACAGGCACATCTTGCTGGACAGCAGGCACATGCACATCTCGCTTGGCAGCAGACAGAGGCACATCTTGCTGGGCAGCAGACACAGGCACCTTGGGCTGGGCAGCGCTGTGAGTAATTTCGGACAAGGCAGCCCTCACACTGGGTACTGGAGTACCAACATGGGAAACTGAAGGACCCAATAGTCCATGACTAGAAGCCCCTCCTGGGGTTGTGGCATTGGAAAACCCTGCTGGGGTTGCGGCACTGGAGACCCCTCCTTGGGTACAGGGTCTGCGCACAAAGCAGGACTATAGGTAATATCCCAGTCCTGCACAATAAAAACCAAGGTGGAGATTAATGCAGTAATTCCTCTCCTCCAGGGTAAGTGGTGGATAGAGACCACACAGATCTGTTGGTTTAGTGCTGGCAACTGATGTAAGTGAATGTCTACCAGGGTAGTATCTGGTCACAGAGCTCCTTTCTTCAGTCAGACTCTCCCCCACATTGCAGGTCTGCAAGAGCTCACCCAAAATGCACCTGTTTAGGATAGCCTGCCCCTCCTCCACTTTACATCTTCACTACATCCTACATCTATCCCTTCTTTCCTTCTAACCATCTCTCCTCCGCTCACACCAGCAGTCCACTTCCCCCTCGTTATGTCTTCTGTAAGTTCATCCCTCCCACCTAGTGTGTTATCTCACATGAGCAGTGCCCTCCATCTTAGTGTTGTTCCCTCCCCCACCTCTCCCCCTTACTTAATACCCTCTAGCCCCCCTCTGCTACCCTTTTACCCCATCCCCACCTGGTGGCTTTCTCCCAACCTCTCACTGCGCTTTATCCCCTCCTCCCTGATCTGCTAAGCTTGACACCTCGCATTGCCTTGCTGTCTGTGCTTGCTTCACTTTATTGTATTTTTGTATTATATTGTATTTTATTATGTACTATGCAGTCCATCCCTACCCTGTATGTTTGTACTGTATTTGGTTGTTGTATTTTGTACGGCGCTGCAGACACCTTGTGTAATAACAGAGGGCTCAGGAGATTTAACCAGGACGCCATCAGGGATTTTATCACTGCCAGTCTGAATACAGAGTCTAATCGTGGAACTGGTGTTCACCAGAGCCCCTGATGGTGAGGACCAGCTTGGCTGCGGTCCCATAGCAGATCACAATAGAAGTCCATGATGCAATCAAGGAGTAGCTGGTGGTGACTGTGCAGAGAAGGACAGCTCCTCCAATAAGCCAGGCAAGGTAGGCATAACTTGTGCCATTTGGGAATGAAGTAGTAACACATACAAATGTAAACCACTGAACAGATGGACATCACACTAATGTATGGCAGAAGGAACCCCAGGGTTTTGCTGATGGAGGTAGAGAGATGCCACAAATGATACAGGATATGTACCACAGGACTATAACGATAAGGCGGAAATAAACACCAGAAACTAGCAGAAAACTAAAAGATACAGGGAATGCTGGTGACAGTGGAACCAGGCAAATGTCAGAAACACGGAGTGTCAAGGTGACTGTTAATGCCAAGGGGGAAGATCCAGACCCCTGCATGCTTTACATGCTTGTTAGGGTCCGTAGGTTAGCTTCTCCCGCCCCAGACCCTTCATTTAAATGGCTATTCCCCCGCCTATATATAGCAGGGATAGAGCCATCGTAAGTGAAGGGTCAGCCTCTTCATCATAAGAACTAACAGACATAACTTTGTTATATACGTTAGTACTTATGCACAGGGAACATCTGCTGCGCACATGCGCAGATGTTCCCTGAGAGGGGACTTATGCCAATGACTTGCGTAAGTCCCCTATTTGGCTGAAGTTCTGGGTCTGGTCCAAGGAGTTCACAAAAGTCTACAGGAGTAATATGAAAGAAGTCCAAACAAAATTCACATGGAAGCAGCGAACAAACATGCAGCACAGGAAACAGACAACAGAGCAACAGAGCACAGGTGTTGGATAACGAGCACATACATGATTAGTCCCAGAGAGAGTGTTCAACAGCCGCTAGGGGCAGGTAGCAGAAATGTCCACAATCGGACACAATCCAGAGGCAAAACCAGATATAGCAGTGCAGGGTGTAACACAAGGTGGGTTACTATAACTGTGATATAATAGTATAATACATGCTTGGTATACTAAGATGGTGAAGCAGTCTGTTTATATATTTGCTCTGAGTATGACCCTTTGACTATGTGGTGGGCCTCAATAACAATATTATCCTGCTGCCTTCCATGCCCCAGTCCAAATCTGGACCAAATCTGTTTCCCACGAAAGACGCAAACTAATTTTTTTGTCTATGCGTGGACTATGTGGCCCCACTAGGCCACTAGGGAAGTTGTCGTAAAAAACCTGATGGCAGTGCGGCCTCCTATACATTGAATTACCAATGCAATATTGTTAACCCTAAGGATGGGCAGTTAACTTATGGGCTGCTTCTGTGGGCTTGCCTGACATTTATTTTGCTATATTGTGACTATTGCATATTTACATTTTTCATTTCCGACTTGCACCTCATAAAGTTGGCAGAACAATGGGCTGGATCCAGACCTTGTTAAGTGCATGAACTTAGTTACACCTGGGCTAAACCATGTTGATTTCAGGGGAGTCATATTTCATCTGTTGCAAACAGTGTTAGTGTTGAGCAGATTGTTAGTCCAGGTCAAGTCAAGTCTAGTCCAGTCCTGGTCCAGTCTAGATCAAGTCAAGTCCTGATCAAGTCCAGTCCTGGCCCAGTCCAGGTCAAGTGAAGTTCATATCCAGTCCTGGTCAAGTCCAGTCCAGTCAAGCCTGCCTTGTCCAGTCCAGTCAAGTCTGCCTTGTTCAGCAAAGTCAATCCTTGCCTCATATTGTCAAAACCCTTTGATCATAAACACATAAGCAGATCCAACATCAAACCCTCTAGCTTCCAATGCCACGCTGAAATCCTATCACGTCTCCAGGATCCCAGAGTAGATACCAAATCAAGTCAGTCCGTGATACAATATTAGACTGTAGAGGGGTAAATGAATATTGTAGGAGTCCAATAAGGAGAGCATTGCAGTAATCAATATAGGAGATGATTAGTGCAAGAATGAGAATTTTATCAGTGTCTTTTAAAAGATATTTTCATATTCTGCAAATGTTTTTTAAGTGTTTATAACAGGATTTAGAAACAGATAGTATGTGCGGCACAAAGGACAGGCAGGAGGAAATATTAATAACTCTATTTTTGAAAGCTTAAGTTAGAGATGGCGGCATACATCCTTAAATTACCGGTAATAGCTAGTACGCTTGCGTGGTAACTATTTTTCGTAATCTATGTATCGTTTTGCTACGTAGATTGCGTATATGCGGTGTTTAAGACGCGTGTGTGGGTGGAGGGACGTGGTCAATGTGCTGAATGGTCGTGGTCCCCATTCACTTTATCATCACCCCCTCCCCATTCATCATCTTCCCATTCTCATCATCTTCCCATTCTCTGTATCATTTCTCTAACCCCTTCATTATTTTCCCCTCCTTTTCATCAGTTCCCCCTCCTTGTTCTCTTCTTCATCTCTCCTCCACATTCATCACCATACCATTAGCATCATCTTCCAATTTTCATCATCTCCCCCTCCCATATGTCAGCTCTCTATATCTCCATCATCTCTTCTCCCCCTCATCAGCTCCCCATCATCTCCTCATGTGTTGTCCCCCTCCCCATGATCTCCTCCTGTATTGTCCCCCTTCCCCATCATCTCCTCCTGTGTTGTCCCCCTTCCCAATGATCTCCTCCTGTGTTGTCCCCGTTCCTCATGATCTCTTCCTATGTTGTCCCCCTTCCCCATGATCTCCTCCTGTGTTTTCCCCCTCCCCATGATCTCCTCCTGTGTAATCACCCTCTCCCATCATCTCCTCCTGTCCTGTCCCTCTTCTCCATCATCTCCACCTTTGTGGTCTCCCTAATCATGTCTCCAATATTGCCCCATCAACTGTAATTATTTTTTATGCACTGAAAAGTGCAGAGAGCAGACCTGCCTACACTATGCTCTCGCAGCTCTTCTATGAATGCGTGTGACGTCATGAAGTCACGCGCATGAAGACGGTACCTCTGTGCGCCGCAAGGAGCCAGCAGACTGTCAGCTGTTGGCTCCCATCACCAACCACCTGCAGTGACAGCGTTGCAAGGAGCCGGCAGACTTTCAGCTGCCAGCTCCCATCACCAACCACCTGCATTGTGGCCAGGATTCCACAATGTTTATACGGCACCCCAGTGACAGCGTCGCTGCACCCCAGGGAGCAGCGGCGCACAGTTTGGAAACCGCTGCAATAAATCATAAAAACCACAATTAATTAATTATTAATTCTAGAATGACAATATTAAAGCAACTTTACTTAGGAAAAGATTTGGCTAGAAATATTAAGCAACTTGGTATATATGGGAATACAGTATATACAGAATATATGGGACCTTGATAGTGAATAAATGTTTTTTGTTTTTTTTTTACATATTTAGCATACTATGTGGTTTAAACCTCATATTTATGTACAAAAAAGGGTTGTGTGCATTAAACAAGATATAAAAAAGAAATAGTCTGATATGATCGCTGTGGTTTGATAGCACAAAACATTTTATTGCAAAAGCATAACAAATTGCATTACCAATATTGTGTTAATAATTGTTAACCAAATAATAATATTATCAGATGTACTAAGTATCGGTGCCAGAGTCAGAGTGCTTTTTAATAGTTTTTAATAGCTCAGGAGGTCAGGACAAAATATTGCAATGTCCTTTTTGTGAGTATGGTCTCCCTTTGTCCTAACTTAGACACTCTTGTATGTGTATGTGTTTAAAAGAACATATCTACATGACCAAAACTTTGGGCTCCTGTCACTTATATTGTACATGCATACCTTTATGCCCTCTTAAGAAAGCGGTTAGAGGAGAGTGGCACACTAGGACACAGTGTCTAATTATTAACCTGGTTTTCACTGGAGCCCCTGATGGTGAGTATAGCAAGAGCAAATGATGCAGCATACAGGGCTAATGAGTCATTGAGCAAATGTAATAACAGAGGCAAAAGCCAGAGAGTAGGATAGAGCAGTCAGAAGGAATAGACAGGAAACTGCCAGGGGAGTCAGGTGGAAAAGACTCAGATATCTAGAGTCAGGAAAAATGGATTCAGAGAGCAGTAACACACGATGAGATAGGAGAAATAACT
>WWET01003452.1:33107-44821 GCA_011038615.1 Limnodynastes dumerilii
CTACAAGGGGGAGTGTCGGGCCAGAGCAGCGATGTTACGCTGAGCGCTACAGCGCTCAGTGTCAAATCGTAGCTCTGGATCAGGCCCCAGGACACTAGAAGTCCCCTTTTATACTATTAATGACGTCAGGGGGACCTCTAGCGTCTAAGACTAGACGACCTCCATGCAAGTCATCCCAAGATAGATGACTGCGGAATAGTGAGTCAATACTTTTTTTTTTTTTATTGTTTAGACACACACCACAAGAAACAGGTTTTTATTATACAGAATGGTCACCTATTTATTTTTAACATGTAAGGGGGATACATACTGTATTGGGAATGTATTTTTTAATAAGCAATGTGTGATCATGTAATTATTGTATGTTTATGTTTTACTGTTTTTTGTACACAGCGCAGCATGCTTATAACCCTTCATATGGAATGCTGTGCCTTGTAGTTCTATCAGCGCATGCATGCTAAGGGTTACAAGCATGAAGCGCTTGTCATTGTTACAGAGGAAAACACATGTCAATTGTATTGACGTGTTTTTCAGCTAAAGTGTGTGTCACTTTCAATGAAAGTGTCACACACAAAAGGCGTTTTTTTGGGGTGATTTCAGGACAAACTAACGGCGATTTAGAAAAATCGTCTTTAGTGAATCCGTCGACCCCTATGTTTTACAAGGCAAACAGCTGGACGATTTTTGTCCAGCGATGTTTGCCTTGTCAATTTTGTTAAAGGATAAAGTTTTGGGACTTTACCTTTAGTGAATTCGGCGATTACATAATCGCCAGCAAAGTCCCGGGACTTTGGTTGATTTTAGCAAAATCGACCTTAGTAAATATATCCCATAGAAACAAGCAGATTACTTGTGTGTCTGTCACACTGTGCCCTCCACACTTTGGCCCTTTCTCGTGTGTCTCTACAGACATCCAATCTCCTTCTCCTTGTGTGTGTCCAGCCATCCTTTCTGCCCCTTATATGTGACTAGCCAGCCTTTCTGCCCCCTCCTTATGTGTGTCCAACCAGCCTACTGTGCCCTCCTTATGTGTGTCCAGCCTTCTGCCTCCTCCTTATGTGTGTCCAGCCAGCCTTCTACCCCCTCATTATATGTGTCCAGTCAGCCTTCTCCCCCCTCCTTATATGTGTCCAGCCAGCCTTCTTCCCCCCTCCTTATATGTGTCCATCCAGCCTTCAGCCCCTTCCTTATGTGTGTCCTCTTCTCTGCCCCTCTATATGTGTATGTCCAGCCTTCTATCTCCTCCTGTGTGTCCAGTCTTCTTCCCCCTTCTTATGTGTGTCCAGTTTTCTGCCCTCTTCATATATTTGTCGAGCCTTCTGCCTTCTCATCAATGTATCCAGTCTTCTGCCCACTACGTATTTGTGTCCAATCTTCTTCCCCCTTCTTATGTATGTCCAGTTTTCTGCCCCATCCATATGTGTATGTGTCCAGCCTTTTGCCCTCTCTTATGTGTGTCCAGTCTTTTTCCTCCCTCGTAAGTGTGTCCAGCCTTTTGTGCCCTTCATATCTATTCAGGCAGCTTTCTGCCCACTCTGATCCAGCAACATATCTTCTTGATTTGTTTATTGAATTTACTTACATGGGGGTAGATCCAGATCTCAGCTTGCAATCCGTTTACTAGCATAGCGTATTTACGCGAGCGTACCTTCTATACACTCCCCGTGGCACTCCCCTTGCAAGTATGTACTTGGGCCGCTTTACGCTTTCTGAACCCTACCTTAACTTTTGGCAGCGTAACCACTCTGATCCGCTCACACACGTATAGGCTGTCCATAGTTACGCCGCTAAGCACGCCCACACTATATTATTTAAATACCAAAACCCGCCTTTGAAGTGTAATTTCGGATTGTCGTAAGGCTGGCACGCCCCCCTCGAACGTATTTATGCAATTGATACGTGAAAGGCCCTTATGCTCAGAGCTTCGTTACGTTACGTAGCATATCTGTCGTGCGCATGCTCAGTACATACAAAATCGCGTTTTTACGTCTCCTCCAGGCGTAAATACGCATGAAAATGATGTTCTGGATCTGCCCCATGGTTTGAAGCATTCTCCCTGCTTCTTCTTTCCTCCACAGTGCTCTCTTTTCAGTTGATGCTGATGTGAAGGTCACACAAGCATCAACATAATGGTATTTTAATAAAAAACATTGTATACATAGAAACATAGAAAGTGAGATAAGATAAGAGCCACATGGCCCATCCAGTCTGCCCAGTTGTTTATTTAAAACTATACTGACCCTAGTCCCTATTTACCCTTAATTTAGTTTGAGATTTAGGATATCCTTATATTTATCCCAAGCATGTTTACACTGTTCTACTGTGTTAGTCTCAACCACCTCAGATGGGAGGCTATTCCACTTATCTACTACCCTTTCAGTGAAGTCATTTTTCTGCACATTTCCTTTGAATCTACCCCCCTGCAGTTTATATTCATGCCCTCGTGTTCTATTACGCCTCTTCCTTCGAAAAATGCCACCCTCCTCTAGCCGTTCACAACCCTTGATATATTTGAAAGCTGCTATCATGTTCCCCCTCTCCCTTCTCTGTTCCAAGTTATACATGTTTCGTTCCTCTAGCCTTTCTTGGTATGTTTTGTGACACAGATATATACATAATAAAAAGGAAAATCACAAATAACTATATTTTCAAAACGGTCACAGTCCCCACTACAATGGGCTGCTTTTAGAAATAGACACAGTGGAAAGTTCCTTTTCGGCTTTCTCTATTTCGAATAGCCATTTTATAATTTTTTTTATGAATGGATGAGTATGCCCATCCATTTTCACAGGTCCCGATGCACCCGCCATAGACCTGCCGCTGACAGCGGGGCCTTTTAGTGTTGGGGAGGGGGGGGTTTAGGTTCTTAGGAAGGAAGGGTTAGGGTTAGGGTCATAAAAGGGGAGGGTTAGGGTCAGAATTAGGGGAAGGATTGGGGTTAGTTTTTACACTAACATATCGGAACACAGTGTTCGGTGCTTCGAGGATTGATTTCTATGCCTCATCGAGGCATAAGCAATCGATATCCCAGCCAGTTTCAAACTGAGCCGAAATAGGGCTGTTCTTAGTGGGGACCCACACTCTTCCAAAGATTCTCAGGTAATCATTTCAAAGGTTCAATGAGTGCATAAATGTGATTTTATTGATGATTTAATATATACATTGGATCTAAAAATAAGCAAATCTTTAGTACATTAGAAAAAGCAATACATAAAACCCTTTAATTAAAGATGCAAATGCATGTCCTAAGAAACTGTCTTAGACAAGGTGGTCAGTTGGAATAACCCTGTACGCAAAATGTCCTAACATTTAAATCTGTAAATCAAATACAATTTTTTATATAATAGCCACCCATCATCTGCATGTGAAGCAGGTAGTTATTCTAAGTGGACAAATATGTTTGAGATCTTCCTATTTAGGAATTTTCAACTTTAACTGTACATATGGTTTTATTTCTGATGAACAGACCCTTTCTACGACTCATAATTTGTAGGAGACCATACTAAACGAATGGTTACTTTCCTGCCTGCAGATTTGGAGGAGATGATGCAAGCTGCAATATCAAGCCACATTAAGCCCAGTGATCTCTGCAATTAGCTTTATCATTACTACACCACTTCCTTTGTTAAGCTGAGAATACACTAACAAATGTCTAGAGCTATTCAGGGCATTAGATGGACTTCATCAGTGTCCATTTTTTATCCAGCTGCCAAACATCTCCTCGTAGGATGGTCAGTGGTGCAAGTAAGGGGATATAGCTGGATATAAGAATTTTTTTGCAGTTAGCGGGTCGTATCCACAGGTATGTTTTTGCGCTGAGTTCCGTGCGTATTTTTAGGATCGTATTAACTGTGCATGAATAGTACCTTTATTTATGCTGAATTTACGCACAGAAGTCCATTAGGCACGTACTTGTGAATCGCACTTGGTGACTTACGTGCAGAGGGGCGTGGTTGAAATCCATACAAAGTCCGTAAGACAAAGTACGTGAAAGTAGGTGGGGGGAGGCATTTAAATGACCATTTGAGGGCGCGGTTAGTTACATATGCTCGTATATGAGTATTATACGCACATAAATGCACACGTAGAGATAAGGGTGCTCTATGGAGAAGTAAGTCACTGAAAACCCGTCCGTGTGAGGGTCATGGGTGTTGCCTTGCAACGTATGTGCGTATAATTGCTCACCTTTAACTAACAGATCTGTGAATACGGCCCAGCAACTCCCCTATCCAGTTGCTGGAGAAAGTCTGCACCAAATATACCAGTTTATCATTGTTTTAATTCTCTCAACACATATATTGTATGTAGTGGATAAAATGTGGAGGAATAATACCAATAATCGGTCACTAGATAATGGCCAGCTTGAGTAACAGTACCATCAGTATCTCTTGGAGGACAGGTTGGAAACAGCCTGGTTTGTGTGCAGCAAATTAACACCACATAATAGTGGTAATGAGCTGGATCCAGACCTTGGCATCTACTGTGCTTGAAGTACAATGGCAGCAAAGATCCACACTGCACACTGCATCCAGCTTTCATGTGTAGGGAGGTCACTTCACTCTCACGCAATGATTTATGTAAGGGATAGTGCGCCCTGTACTGTTAATGCCCTTTCCACCTTGCGCATCTGGTGCGCCGTTTGGAAACACTTTCATGACAGAAGTCTGAATCCAGAACTGTAATGGAAGTGTGTGTACATGAAATATGCAATTATTTCCCACTTTTTGCAAGCAAAAAAATGACAGTTTTATATAAGTCTGGATCCAGTCCAATGTTATCTCGATTTCAATACTTCATCTTAAGATAGTATTTAGCACTCAGTCAAACATGCTGTTAACTAAGCTAATATTCTGCATTTTATTTAAAGGGTCATTACACATTAATTGCTGGAGTGGGAAGTGCAGTGTCTGCCTTGGTTCCATATAACATTTGAGGTTATGAGAGACTTGCTAGCAGAGAAGAGGATGTGGAGAAAGCAGCAGGGGAGGATAAGTTCCTTCTTTCATTTACATATGAATAATGTCAGCATTTCGCAGGCAAAGGGGAGTGTCTGGTGGGATGTTGTTACTTTGGATCTCATTACCATCCAAGCGTAAAATCTGCAGTTGGGAAAAGGTGGTGATATCCACAAAGGTGCAGAAGCTTTTAATGGAGAATTCTGGAAAGGATAAAAAGTAAATATTATATAATGTTTCTTAAGTAAACCAATCATTATAAAACATAGAAACAATTTTAACAACTATACACTCTTCACAGTATAATAACATAATAACACAACATAATAACTATAGGCCGTATTCAGACGTTCATGCGTTTACTACATGCACAGAGGTCTGGCAGTCTGCATGGAAGAGGAGTGGACCCCCTGTCACTCACCTCTCTTGTGCAGACTTTAGCTCGGTTACGCTGCCACAAGGCAGTCTTATGTCTCTCTGCGTCACATCGGTCTGTATGACTGCTGATCTGCACAGAAGGCTTAAAACATGCCTATATTGTAAAATTTCTGTACGATAGGAGATCTGCTGCGTAACAGCTGTCAGGTGCATGTGCACTTCCCTCCAGACTCCTGGCTTACCCACTTTGCATGCGTAAGTTGGGTGTTGGACGTAAGTCTAAGTCTGAGCCTATAACATAATTATTATTAAACATTGGTGTCAAGCCATTATGATATTTGATTTTGCCAAAAGGTTTTGTGATGTTCAGTAGTTTATATGCCTACTGCTAATGCCATTAATAACAATACAGATATCTGAGGATTTAATGTTCTTTTAGCCTGGGTTTATTATAAGGAGGAATATACAAGAGTGTTGGCCAGTGATAAAGAACTTTGCAGACACCAAGGCACAGAGCCTAACTGGGGCCTGGTATTCACTAAAGCCTCTGATGGTGAGGTGGCTTGGCTGCAGGACACTCAGTTGGCCCCGGTAGTACCTGGCAAGCCATCTCTCTATGCAAGAACCCACTCTCACAGTACACAGGTAAGAAGAACAACTACCACAGATGAGTAAAGACTTCAACTAAGAATGGGACACTATGCTGGAACCCACAAGAGGAATACAGGCATTCACTCTAGCACACAGCAAGCCCAGGATGAAACAGACTGCAGATAGAGTCAGAGGGTGAGATTCAGAGGGACAGCCACTCACTCTGGCAGATAACCCACACAGAATGGCGCTGGAGAAAGACGGAGTCTGATGGTAAGACTCAGAGGCACAGCCACTCAAGCTGGCAGATGACTCACACAAAATGGCACAGGAGACAAATACTGCTCAAACAGCAGTCACTCAAAATGGGCTTGCGGCACAAGCAAAAGTAAAACATCACCAGAAATACACACAGTAAGACGTGATGGACAGGACACCACAGAGGACTGGAGGTTACCAGGCAGCAGAGAGAGGATGGAAACCGGGGATAATGGAGAGAAGTCACAAACAGAAGTCCAATCTAGCACAAGGCATGTGATCCAGAAATCAGGCTAAATGCAGGAATCCAGAAACGTGGAGCATGCGCTGATGGCTATTTAAAGCTCCCGCCTCCAATCAGAGGCTGCAGCCAGACACAACCCTGGCAGCAAAGGGAGTGAGCTGATTACAGAGGAGGTGGAGACGCACACAGCAGCCAGTGAAACATGTAAATAATTACAGAGTCATTGTGACAGCGTGTAACGGCTATTTTACTGTCTTCTTTGCACTTTAGCCAAGCTATAGCAGAACATTCAATGAGGACAAGTGCAGTCACTTGCATCTCACAGTTTTTTTTTTTTGCTGTTGTCAGACATAGGAAACCTACTGTGAGCAATCATTCCTGAGAGCTCAGTGTTATGCCACCATTTGTAGTGACAGCTGTTTGTTAATCAGACTACTCTTGTTCTGACTATATTTGCAGGACTTACATAGCACCGGTTTGGTTAACCATGTGCCATTGCCCCCTAAATAAGGACGCAATGCTTTGTTTAAAAATTTGGATGTTGGACATTTGCCATAATGGGGGAAAGTTTGGGCTCCCTGAAATTGAAGCATTAGAACAGATTAAATGACAGCAGAACAGATTTATTAATAACAATATAAACCACATAAAAATAAAATATACAATTTAGAAAAAAACAATATTCCAAGTTGATGGAACAAAGAGCAAAGAGTCTGTGGAAGCTGCTTAAGATGTAGAGAAAACACAGGTAAAGAGATGCCACGGAAAACGCCACTGCTCATCCTGGAAAAGAATAAGGGTCCCAGTTGCCGCCTGATGACGCATTTCAGACTTATTCTGAGTCCTTTCTCAAAGTCCTGTGGATCATATATTTTTATTTATTCTCCTGTCTATCCCCGAGAGGGGAAGAAAAGGTGTCATATAAACCACCGACCACAATTGTTCAGCATCAACTTGTTTTCATCTAATATTTGTTTACTGACACTTCCCATTGTGGGTCCCTTGGTGCTTTGAGGATTAACCTCCTATTTATTGCTATTGTATCTGTTTTCTGATATAATCCAATTTGGATCCATGTGGATGAGCACATTGGGCTGGATCCAGATTTACTCAAAGTGGGCATTTTGACCGCTATGATTGTAAAATATCACGATGAGAGCGCCATAGTACCAGGATAGAATTCAGGATTCAGAGTATCCAGATCCATCCTGATAGTGATACTGATGTTGGAGTTGGATAGAGCAGCAAGTGAAAGCAATTCCTCTCCATGGAAGGGAGGAGGTATGCAGATTGTACAGTAAGGGCTGGTTTTAAGGGATGGCGTAGAAATGTTAAGGTAAAATTGAGCTGGCATAAATCAATGCAAGACATAGCCTTTTCTCTTTATTACCCAGCCCAAAGTGTTCTGCAACCATGTGACTGTAGTGCCAGTGATATGTTCATTTCTAGTTAATAATTACAGCTGTGTAGTCAATCAGACATTTGCCATTTCAAGCATTAAAGGTATCTGCTGCTTGGTATACTTGAATTAGTAGCTACACATTACAAATGGATTTAACAAAATTAATATCAGCAGCTGACATTCAACTAGATAGAGCACAGTGGCACATTGGTAACCTGATAGTGTGAGTCGTAAATATGATATTTTTATGCACCTGTCATGAGTATTGTTAAAACATACAATTCAGTATAACCTTTTGGTGATTGTTCTCAGAAAATGTATATAATTTACAGAATATGTACAGACAAACAGAATTGTATGCTCAACATAAAGGTTACCAAATCATATCCACATTTTAGTGCAAGACTTCCACAAGGATCAGCTAACACTGGCCTGCGGTATCCAGACACCAGTGCAATGGCTTTGTAACCATGCCCATGCATGGACTGATTTCTGAGAACTAGGGGCTAGCTTACCATTTCCTGATAGTACAGAATCTGGATGGGTACACAGAGAGAGTGAACACAAGCCAGGCACTCTGAGTTTTGTTTCTCTCAAGCCTTTATGGATTGGCTTCAAACAATTATTGCAGATTACCATACAACTTTCAAAATTCCTAAATAATGGACATTTTCTTTACAGATTAAAAAAGTAGACACTGTAAGATTATAGCAAAATCAAGCATAGTTGGCATGATGTGTCTAGTTGTGCTGGCTATCAGTGTATTTTAGTTGTGAGTCATGTTGCTACATGCGATAAAGAGTCAATAACTTAATCTTTAGCATTTAAACCTTCTGCACCTGATTGGGAGAAAAACATGGAACAAGTAGTTTACCTTTCTGCATTATCAATTATTTTATTTTTGGTGTTTGGTAGTATTTAAGGAATTATACTAAATTAATGTGTATTCATAAATATATAATGAATTAAAATAATTAATTAATATGTATAAAGATCACATATATGTGAATTATTACATTTTAAGATAAAAAAAATATTTACTCAGTTTTAAATTAATTGGCACTGTAGAGTAATAATAAAGGATTGAAAGTGTTATATATGTTCTGTACAGGGTGCAGTTAACATATTTTAACATAATTAATTTATTTTTATTAAACCGGAATTACCTGCGATCTGGTTCCCTTGCAAGTATAGATGCTGAAGTCTGGTGTTAACTGGTGGTATACGATGCAGTTGGTTATAAGAAAGGTCCAACTCCACTAGGCTGCTTGTATTGAATGTGGTCCCTGGCAAACCTTCATTGGTAAGTTTGTTATGCGAGATCCTAACATACTGTAGTTTCGGATAAGCTTTGAAATAATCAGTTGGTATGGAGCTTAGTTGATTGTACTCTAGATATATTTGCTCAAGGGAGTCAGGAAGTGAATCTGGCAGTTTGCGAAGCTGATTGTTGCTAATGTCCAAGTGCACCAAGGATTTCAGACCCCTTAGTGAGTGTCCAACCTCCTGAACTTTATTCTCATGAAGATATAGGGCAGTTAGATTCTCCAAACCCTCCAAGGCATTGGAGGGAATTCGGTTTATCTGATTGAAGGATAGATGTAATTCTTGGAGTGAGCGAGGCAGCCCACTAGGTATACGGGTTAGATTATTGTGCTGGAGATATAGTCTCTCCAATTCTCGAAGCTTAGAGAATGTCTTTCTGCCCACCTTATCACTTAAAATCTGATTCCCATGTAGTGCCAACCACACTAGACCAGTAGCATTGTCAAACGCACCATCTGGAATAGCAGTAATTTGATTGTTCTGGAAATAAGCATATTTAACTCGTGATGGAACATAAGGTAAATATTGCAGTTTGCGTCCATCACAATACATAGCAGTTGGATAAGTTGGGGGGCACTCACACTCCTGGGGGCAATCACTGGCTGAAGGGCGTGGGGGAGGTTCTGGCTCATAATCATAGGAGGGGTAGGAAGGACCTCCATAGCTGTAGCTGTACTGCTGACTGCGTAAATAGGCAAACCACCAGTTGGAATCATATTCATAATACTGTGACCATGAGACATTACAGAAGCAGATCAATAGGATAATGGCAAGGGACTTCATTCTGCAGATTCTGGAAAAGAAAAGGAAGCAACCTTAGTAGATCTAACCAATAACCTTTGCTGTACATCCTAGTGTATAGTTAAGTCAAACAATTCAGAGATATGTGCCAGATGTACACTGAATGCACACAATGCATTAAAATATGAACCACAAACTTCATTGACACTATGAACAAACATAAAAGAAAGTTGTTGCAATCTTTCTACAAATTAATATATCATTTAGTATGACTGGCTATTCCTAGAGAAAAAGTGACCTTTTAATTCTGAATTGATAGACAGACATATGAGAATGCTGACTTTAAAAGAGTGCACAGAAAAATTGTGTAGTGTATCAAACCACGCATTATGATTATAACAGGCATAAGACTGGGGTGCTCAATTACACAAAATCCAATGGCATTTTTTGGGACTTAGTGATAGTAATTTGCTTAAAGGGATATAATATAATAGGTGTTTGAATTATATGCTGTCCAGATTTTTGAACCTTTTTATTACAAAATGATAATAGCATACTGATAATATTCTTACCTTATGTGTCCCTTCTATGCTTTAGAGTCTCTTCAAGGCTGTATGAGCAAACAACTCAAAAAAGTCTTCTTGCAGTTTTTATGCTTGCTCTATACTGTATGCTTTAAATAGTCATACAGTAGCTGTGCCTGTGTGACTTTCTCAGGTCACCAAGGAATGTCTTCTCTTTCTCCCTCCCCTTCCACTCTTTTACTTATCCTAGTATAAAAAATATTCCCCACTCACTCAGTTTTGCTTTTTTTCTCCTTTTTTTTCAATCTCTTGCTTTCTTCTCTGATGAGCTTCTTATTCTGTGCCCTTGCCGGGTGTTTATGGAAATTGAGACCAGGGATGAAGATGGAAGTTTTCCTCTGCCGCTTGCCAACTACAACCTTTGCTTCTAATTTTTGCAATCCCTCCCTGTCTCCTGCCCCTGAATGTACAGCCAGAATCACTCTCATGCAATAAGGCATTCTTACATTTTCTATATTTGTGTCAGCTGAATGTGTTTTAACAATACAGTAGAATATCAATTATCCCATAACAAAATTTCAGAACCTACAAAACAGAAGATACATAAATAGTCCCATATTATTGTTGGCCTGTTTGGAATTCTCAAGCATTAAAGCACATTTTCTTCTATTCAAGTTACTATTAAAATTGTCATGTAAATACAGTATTGTATGGCCATTTACTTGGGTTTAACATCTTGTGGCCATTGCAGTTATCGTTTGTGTACCATCTGCCTTGGATTGGGACTGTTATTTTATTATCTTATTTTTATTGTCTTATTGTTTTATTCAAATTAATCTTAATCTTAATCTTAATCATTGTGCATGCTAGTAATTCTAGGTAGCACTACCAACACTTTACACGAACAGGACTCCAGTGCCTCTTTCTCATACCCACCCCAGTATGTTAATTTCCTTAATGTCCAGTCTGCTTTCCAACAATGTCATTGTCTCCCCTGATGCTGTTATGATTGGAGCCATTGGTCTAAGAATGAAAAGATGTGTAGTGGAATTGTGATACTATACCTGTAACTAAGTTTCAATTCAGAGTTGTTATGCTTATTCATCATTAGCTTCAACTTTTCTGAGTTCAGGACAATTTTTCAGGATCGGCCATGAAGGCTGTCAGCTCAGGGGCACTGAAGACTTGGTGACCCTTTTTGGAGCAATGGAAGCCCTCATGCTTCCAGAAGTAATACATCCAATATCTTTTTAAGTAGCATGCCTTGTCAATAGCTAGAGGCTTTCAAGGTCACC
>WWET01003452.1:76367-93368 GCA_011038615.1 Limnodynastes dumerilii
CGGCACTTAGGAGCGTATATTTAAGATCTTAGAAAATTCGCATTACTGCGCATGCGTAGTAATAGTGCAACGCCGTTTACGTAGCGGTTAGGAGCGTAAATTCGCTAAGAGCGTAAGTTTGAATCGCACGCAAGCACTTAAGATCTTAAGTGCAGCGAATCTTTAAGATCTTAAGGATTTGCATGAAAATGGGTGGGGGGAGGCAGGGAAATGAGGGAAAGTGGGCGCGGGCTGACACTTAGGATCTTAAATGAACGCTACCACATCACTTAAGATCCCAAATGACAGCGCAGTGTTAGGGTTAGTCAATGGTGGTCTAAGTTTAAGATCCACCGCTGTTTGCAAGGGGAGTGACTGTTTATGCAGTGGGCTGGAACATGGTAAGATCTTACCTAAGGTGCGTATATTTGCGATCTTTTCGCAATCGCATCTCTGAATCAGCCCCATGGTCTCAAAATAATTCGCAAAATTGGTGCCTTCCTTTCTGTTTGTTTTTCCTTGTAAACAAAGCTATGTCCCTTTTTCTTAGTTTACTGTCTCAATAAAAATTGAAATACAGATTTCTTGATTTTTTTAAATTTAGTTTTATACTTGTTCTGCTGTATGTCAAACAAAACATACAACAAATTAGGCTTTGATAGTGCTCCATGGGGATCAAAACCCTTTACGTGGCAGAACTAACTCTAGGCCTTTGTCCTGTCGTTACCTTGCTCCCAGTCGAGAAACCAAACATTTCTTTGCCTGATGGCTCTTTCTTGCACCATACAAAACAATCCTGATATTCAGGGTATCAAACTGAAGGACTATCTAATTTAAAACTAGCTCTGTTTGCGGACATGCTCCTTGCAACCATCACTGAACCCACTGTATCCCATCCTAATCTCATGAAGGAGTTTGAACATTATGGTGCTCTCTCCAACCTCAAAATTAATATTGATAAATCAGAAGCCCTGTGGATCAATTTGCCCAACCTCACATCTACTCCTCATCTTCAGAAAAACTTATGTTTTAAATGGCACTCTTTTATAATATCTTCATCATCACACAATGCCTCCACACTCGTGTGTGTCTCTACAGTCATCCAATCTCCCCCTCTTTGTGTGTGTCCAGCCATCCTTTCTGCCCCCTCCCTGTGTATCTAGACACCCTTCAGCCCCCTATTTAAGTGTGTCCAGTCAGGCTTCTGCCCACTCCTTATGTGTGTCCAGCCAGTCTTCTGCCCACAACTTATGTGTGTCCAGCCTTCTGCCTCTCCTTTTTATGTGTTCCCAGCCAGCCTCCACCTCCTTATATGTATCCAGCCAACCTTCTTCCTCTTCCTTATGTTTGTCTTGTTTTCTGTTCCCTGTCTATCCTTCTGTCCCCTTCTCATGTGTTTCCAGTTTTCTGTCCCCTTCATATATGTGTCCAGCCTTTGCCCCCTCCTTATTTGTGTCCAGCCTTCTGCCCCTTCCAAATCCATTAAGCCAGCTTTCTGCCTTCTCTGGTCCAGCAACATATCAACTTGACTTGTTTATTGAATTTACTTACCTGGTTTGTAGTATCACCAGCCTTCAGAGTAACAACTCCACTGGCTCTGCCCTTGCTATGGTGAATATTGTTAAAATGCTTCAAATGGTTGTAATTGAAGAGTCTAGCCCAATAGTTCTTGTTCCATAATCAGATGGAACAGTTGCCATTTTTGCATTAACTTCAAAAGTTTGAATATGATTTCACATTTCGACACGTAATCTATGCCCAAGATGGCAGGGATGTAATAGGGCTGTGCAGTCACCAAGGGCCTGATCCAGAGCTACGGCCGCTGTCGCTAGTATGGCGTCCGTAGCCCTAATGCGCATGCGCCGGGCAGATGTTGCCCGGCGTCACTATGGACGCCGTAGGGACGCTGGTGGGGACGTCCTCCAGCGTCCCTACGCTCACGTTACTGCTGGTGGGTGAGGGGAGGTAAGTAAATGAGGGTGGGGGGGCGTGCTTAGCGGCCATTGCTATTTATTTTGACATGTATTTTTAACAGTTTACAATTAGCGGTACTTTTTTTTTAACATATAAGGCGTAAGGAAGGGGTCATACGCCCGCACAGGGGGAGTGCCTGGGAGAGTCAGCGATGTAACGCTGAGCGTTAGTACGCTCAGCGCTACATCGTAGCTCTGGATCAGACCCCACAAGGGTGCAAAGCCAAAGTGAGACACCAGTAAGTAGATTTTTAAGGTTAAACTGGTTACTAATTCAAAGCAGAGGGCGTTTCTTTTTTTTTTTTTTCCCGGTGCAAAAATTTCTAGCCAGCAAGTATTTTTTATCTTTAGTCTTGACAAAGTGATACTTGTAAATTTGCTTACAGAGGCATGTATCCAGAAGGCTTCCTTTAAAACTCCAATGTAATGTACTACCTATTAAGTTACATGCATTCTCTGCCACATTTTGGTAGGTCTCAAATAAGTTTAATGTTTAAACTTGAAATCTGAAAGGGTTCTTGATAACATCTGGTGTTCTGTTGTATCTGTGACCCTGATAATCAGGTGTTATGATGTTGTAGAGTGACTGGGCTCTCTTACAAAATTTTCCCTTAACTTCCTTCTTTCATTTATGATTTATGAATCATTTATGATTTTGGTCTTGTTTTTTTTGTGTGGTGGAAGCTTTAGCAAGGGAAATCAACTATATATTCACTATAGTTGGCTGCTGTTACAGGTATATAAGCCATTTTACCATAAGGACTGCTGCTTAAACAGAGATAAAAAAAAAATACAATTCTCCAGATAAGTAGGTGATGCATAAGCAGCATGTTCACATGTATGGCCTACATTCTGTCCTTTTTCAGTCCTGCTAGACCCAGACTTTAGTTATAAGATCCTTCAAATAGATGACTAAAGTATAGGATTGGGGGCTATCTTGTAATAAAACAGACTTCTGAGGCCCTATAGCATGCAATAGTCACTGTTCAATGCAACTATTTTTGAGGTAAATGGTAAGGTGACTTCTTAGCCAAGGTGTTTTTTTGTTTTTACGGCTCTTCCTTATCTGTTGCATCTAAAAAATAACAAAAGATAATTTTGATGGACATGATGATGAACATTCACTAAGGATGTATCTCTAATATGGATTTTCAGCTACTAGACACTTAGGGCCATGTTTACTAAACTGCGGGTTTGGAAATGTGGATATGTTGCCCATAGAAACCAATCAGATTCTAGCTGACATTTTCTGGTATATAATAGTTCATTAAGATCTAGAATCTGATTGGTTGCTATGGGCAACATCTCCACTTTTCCAAACTCGCAGCTTAGTAAATCTGACCCCTAAGGAGTATTTCTATTGTCTATTTTTCATTAATCTACCTCCTGATATTGTGATGTTTCAAACTAGGTTTTACTAATTTGTACTTGTTATATCATTGATTTATTTATGCATATTTATTTTTTATTTTAAATTATATTATTTTGAGTGTACTTATATTTGAGTTCCATTATAGATTAAGAGGCATTAGAATACTCATGTATGATACTACATATCATACAGGGAAGGGTGGTTCAGTTGGTGTCATTGCCCAGGGTTCAGGGGCCCACAAGTTCACCCTGGAGATAGCAGGTAAATCCTGGGTAACAGTACAATGTGCACCTATATTGCCCTGGCAGCTGAACTTGCTTGTTATGTAATTTTAAATCATTAAAAGAGTTTTCATATTAATTAAATGAATATAGTTTAGCATCAAAAAGGTGAAATATTTAAATAAAAATTAGAAAAATAGTGAAATATTTACATCAATTACCAATATAAGGTCATATTATCTCATATAAACAAGGAAAAAGAAAGACTCATAGCAAGGGAATTGACAGACAACTGGATGCACCCCTTATCTATCCCATGCTTGTGCAGTGCTGCTGACCACTCATCTGTCAACAAATTTCAGGTAACACAGTACTCAGCCTATAAATGATGAGCACTATTTATTAAAAAATATTCAATAGACAAAAAACCTTGCAGTTTAAAATGACTGAGATTAACGTTTCCTACAATTAAACAAATCAGAGGCCTTTGAAACTTTACCACTCAAACCAGGGCTCGAAGTGAGGGGGTATGCTATACCGTCACTTCTCCCGCTGATTTAATAGAAAAGCTAAAAATATCCATTCACTTCAATTATTGCTATATTTTTATACTGCCGCTCTAAATGTCCATACCACCTCTCCTAAATTTCCACTTCGACCACTGACTCAAACTCTAAAAAGCAATGAAATTATGAGATTAAGGCTGGAGCCTTAATGAATGTATTTCTCAAGAAATTCATACATGATATACTATCATATCCTGTCATAGGTTGCAATTTCAGCACTATCATGGAGTGAGATTGATGTCACTTACAAAATGGTGGAGCTGCTAATTAACTGGAATGCACAAATGCATACTATGCAATAAAAGAGATTTCACACAACAAATTAGACATTGGGTCCATTAATAAGGATAGCAATAAGCGGTGTTATTCATATAATATATATGCATATGTAGCACAATTTTAGAATCACTTATTTCATGTTCAACTAGTTCACTGAGTAACTAGTATTGTTAAATTGTCACAGAGAAAAATAGACATGACTAGTGAATAGTAAAGTTCTCTAGAATATTATGGGCTCTATTTACAGAGTTCATTTTGGAGTGATAGGGGCAGTTTTCAATAGAAAACTGCCCTTATCGCTTCAAAATGACATTTCTCATATTTATAAACCCTGCATCGCCAGTGGAAACTATCGTTTCCATGACGATGCAGGACTCCTTCTCCTGCTATCACGGGCCCGTTCATGTGAACGGGCTCCCCCTGCACCGCATATTTACACAGCGGTGAAGGGGTGGTGAAGCGGAGTTTCTAACTCCGCTCACCATGAAAATCTAACGCCAGCTCAGGCTGGCGTTAGGAGCTGTCCGCAGGGAGATCCCTGCGATGGACAGCTTAAGCCCACCCCCCTCTGTCCCTGATTGGACCAGAGAGGGGTGAGTGACAGGAATCAAACTGATTCCTGACTGCTTTTTTTTTTTGTTATTTTACAAAAAAAAAAAGACCCAAATTACACACATACTGATTTTAAATACTTGAATGGGATAAAACATTGGGCTCTATTTACAGAGTTCATTTTGGAGTGATAGGGGCAGTTTTCAATAGAAAACTGCCCTTATCGCTTCAAAATGTCCTTTCTCATATTTAAAAACCCTGCATCGCCAGTGGAAACTATCGTTTCCATGACGATGCAGGACTCCTTCTCCTGCCATCACGGGCCCGTTCATGTGAACGGGCTCCCCCTGTACCGCATATTTACACAGCGGTGAAGGGGTGGGGTGAAGCGGAGTTTCTAACTCCGCTCACCATGAAAATCTAACGCCAGCTCAGGCTTATGCCACCGCTCCGTGAGGCAGGTAACCATTGCGCATGCGCCGTGCGTGTACGGCGCATGCGCGACTATTTTACTGCATCGTCGGCGCTTCACATACGAGTGAAGCGCCGGTGATGCAGGGGGAACACTCCCCGGACATCGTGAGTCTTCACGATGAAGGTGAGTGTTTATAAATCTGGGGAGTGAAGTGTCCAGGCTCGCTGCGATGATAAGCGAGCCTGGATCACTATCACTCCCCAGATTTATGCGGTGTACGTAAATAGAGCCCTATGTATGGTTTTAAAAAGAAGGGTTGAGTGTTGCTTCACCTTTACAGACATTGTTAAATAAATTGCTATTTATAAGTCAGAACTGAAGGGAAAGCATACTTGGATTATTTTTTGTGAAAATAGTTATTTTGAACTTCAGTTGCAAAAATATCATGTGTGTATTTATGGGTGGAGTTTGCATCATTGGGCCCAATACTAAACATTGGAAGGTGTCTGTTGATGCAGCTACTACCTCCTAATGCACCCACATGGCTGTGAAAAGAACAGTGTGGCCTCTACTACACATATGCATTAGGCTATTTATAACTGCTGAGGGACCCACAACTGGGTCACAGTCCAATTACTCTTGGTAATTGAACACACAAATTTGGTTTAGCTTCCCATATTGTGAGTGACAGCAATCCCACTCCATGATAGTGCTGAATCTGCAGCTAACGACAGGATGTGATGGTATATCATGTCTGTATTGCTTAAGAAACACGTTCATTAAGGCTCTAGCTTTTTAGAGTTTGATTGGTAAAAGCTTCAAAGGTCTCTAATTTGTCATATTGGGCCGGATCCAGAACTACGTCCGTCTTCCATAGACGGACGTAGTTCAATAAACAGTAGCTACTGCGCATGCGTAGTAGCTATTATACGTAATCTGCGTATCGTTTCGATATGTAGATTGCGTATATGCGGTCTTTTACGTAGTTCTGGATCCGGCCCATTGTCCCTAAGCTGAGAATGAGACAACAGCTCGTGGTGAATTACAAGTGAGCGGAGAGGACGGCTATCAAGATCAGCTGCCACCACACCTACACCTACCCAGGACCATCAACATCAGATCAACATACACTGTGGTATTGGGGCAAGGACATGTAACCCGGGATACCATCCAGTCTACATGTGAACCAACATAACTCCTATGAGCTCATTATCATTTCTTGATTAAATACTTTGCTTAGTAATTGGTTTAGATAGATATTGTATTGTGTGTGTATGTGTGTGTATAGCGTGAAAGTGAGATTCCAGTTGCAGTGAGTGGATGTGTGACACCCATTTTGTATGTCTATTTGTAACTGCTATTTTGTTCTGCATATTAACTGTGTTTTAAGCCCCCCTTGATTTATGTCCTGTCCTGTTCCCATGTGCCCTATTTATTCAGTCCCAGTTAATCAAGCTATCTCCATTAATTTCCCCTATAATAAATATATTCTTACTTTCCCAGCATAATCTGTGTGATTTGGGAAGGGGTATTGTGTTTGGGTACAAGGAGCTTCCTGAGTCACTACCTTGTGGATTCAGTCCTAATCCATAAACTACCTCAAGTTACAGATGATGCAGGTGGAGACACTAAGTAATTTACACCACCCCATTACTAAGCAGGGAAACCGGTGCTACATTGGAGGCACTGCTGAGATCCGAGTGTCAGAGTCAGAACTGCTTAGCAACAGCAGCAATTGCAGTTGTTACCGAGTGTGAGGCCCGAGGGGTAGCAGGGGTTGCAGTCTATGGGCCAGATTTACTAAGCTTTGGGTTTGGAAAAGTGGAGATGTTGCCCATAGCAACCATTCAGATTTTACCTGACATTCTCTATAATGTAAAAAGAAAGTAAGAACTAGAATCTGAATGGTTGCTATAGGCAACATTTTTCCAAACCTGCAGCTTAGTAAATCTGGCCCTATGTCTGCAAGGCTATTGAAAGAGAGGTAGCCAAAGAAGACATCCTCCGTGCGCTGCAGCAGATGCCAGAGGTCCAAAGGCCAAAAATAATTGTGTTGTGTTGAAATGGGATGCCGGGTAGGATAAGAGTAAGTGAGAAAAGTGATCCTAGATGGGTCATCATTTGGCCACAACAGCTGGAACATTAACAGTTCTTTGGGAACTGCCTGCCATCAGCCCAAAGAGTGGTTCACCCCCCTCCCACAGCCAGCATCCAGCACCGTAACTGCTAGCAAGGCGAGGTGCTTGAATCCACGATAGGACATCCAGCAGAGCAAGTAGGACGTATGCACTATGATGAGGGGTACCAAAGGTTACATCTGTGCTCTGGAATCAAGCCTGTACCCACTGGGGAAGAGAATTATAAGTCCTGGTGACAGAGGCTAGCTGAGCGCTTAAGGGGATCTGCAGCCGAGCTGGTGAAATCTTTGAGGAGAAGTACTCCCCATGTGACTGCAAGGGAATATATAGATGCTCTGGATGATGTGTATTGAGAAACAGATGACGCTGATGTTCTCAAGCTGGATTAAAGCACACCAACCAGAAACATGGGAAGAAGCTGTCTGCCTATGTGCTAAGAATAGACCAGCTGTCTCATAAAATTGTGGAGAAAGGGGCATAGCCCAGGAAGATGTAAATTCTTATAAGATGCAGCAACCTGGATCCCTTATACACAATACAGAAAGCCGGAACCCTTGCTCACAAATGGCAGACAGAAACCTTAGAGCACACTGAGATGCAGACTGGAACCCTTGCACACAAGAATACTGG
Source organism: Limnodynastes dumerilii (assembly GCA_011038615.1). Lineage (NCBI taxonomy): Eukaryota > Metazoa > Chordata > Amphibia > Anura > Limnodynastidae > Limnodynastes > Limnodynastes dumerilii. Next base: position 84,493 of record WWET01003452.1, read on the forward strand.
CTGGAACCCACACACTGAAAATACATGTAGGTAGAATACAATAGACAGAGATAGGAACCAGAGGTCTGCAGGTAATCACAGAGATAGAGCAGATAACAGACAAGGCCCTCAAGTGGGAACCTGATCAACTGGCAGATGACACACACAGAAGGACAACAGGTCACAGGTGGAAAATGTAGCGGGACAAGCAGGAGATGGAATACAGCGAATCGCTAAAGAGGAGAACAGAGTCCGAAGGGCTGACTCACACTCACAGAGCACACACTGATAGATGGAACACAGTGGTAGCAACAGGTACCGGAGATAGACCCACGGGGTAGAGACACAGGGAGAGATGATAACACCAAGTGTACAATATCTGAAGCCCAGCAACCAGAGTCCAGCACGCTGTGAGATGGTAAACACAAGGTGCACACACACAGAAGAGGAGCAGATGGAATCACTCATTCGACATGTACAAACCATGTGAGATGGTACACACACACACACCACTTCACACCGATAACGGGGCAGACAACAGAGACAGAGAGGGTAAGGGTAACACCAGGAATAAACAAAGAGAGCAAGATACAAGACAAAATCCAAGGCAAGAGCACAAGGAAGATGCAAGCAGAACACCAGGCAAACACAGGAAACCGACAATCAGGCTTCCCGGGGAAAGGCTATTTAAAGTCCACTGTTCTAATCAGCTGCAGAGGTCAGACACACCTCTAATTAATTATCCAGCAAGAGGGAAACCAAGCACATAGAACCCAGACAGGGAAACTTCACAAGCTGCTTTGTTTACCTCTGCAGTGTGTAACACAAAGAAGGTAGCAGTACTTACTGTTAAGTCTGAAGCTGAATGTACCACAAGTAATCTAATGCAGATATTATAAGAATACAAGTGGAGCAAATTGCCTCATTTTTAAAGATACATAGCATATTAAACATCCATATTATACACAGTGAAAGATAAATTTAAGACTTGTAGAGAAGCTGCTTCAAAAGCCTGTGGAAAAGAAAGCAAATCTTGAACAAGAGGAAATGCATACAGTTACTCTTGTTTTTCATTCCTCTACACCTAACGAGGCCCAATTTGCAGGCCACAAAGAGGATGGGGCTTAAGAGACAGTAGGCGGGATTTGACAAATATGGTTATGGCATGGAACGGTGGAGGGGGTCTAATTTAGTTTGTCTCTTTGTCTTGTTTTTGAATTTTGGGAGCTATGAACAAGGTCACATGGAATAAGGAGACACATAGCACACAGTAGTGCATGTATTGTCCCATAGTAAAGGTAACAACTAGGAATTTAAGCATGATGCTGCAAGTTCTGTGCCCATGATCCAGTATCCCGGAAGAGCCAGCAAATCTCCCGCAAGTCCCGACCCCTTGTCAATCTCTATTGTAATCCCTAGAGTTACTAGAGAATGGGCGGGACCTGATCAAGCCCACTCACCCATCGAACATTAGTGATTATAGGTTTGGCTCTTTTTTTCACATTTCATATGTAATAATCACAGTGTGTTCTGGCTGCTAGATTGCAATAATTCACACATCATTTCAAAATAGAGCTGTGCTTTAATATCTATTTATTGAATTGATGGCAGTGCTAGGGTTAATGGGCCTGATCCAGACCTACGTTTGTGTGCGTTTTTACAGTGATTGTAAGCATAAAAATGGCTTTTTGTACTTACTGCGCATGTACAGATTTTATGCTGAGAAATTCTGAGCGTGTGAGCCGTGAGCGTGTTAGGTTCGTATTAACGATCGAGAGGGCTTGTCTGCCTTACGAAATCCGTAAACACGCACTGAGGGCGGGTGAGGCCTATACAATGTACAGTATGGGTGTGCTAAGCATCGTAACTACGCAGTGAGCATACGGTTATGATAGTTGATAAGTTAGGATAGGGTTTGCTGGGCGTAAGAAAGCAAAACTTAGTACGACCAAGGGGAGTTCTTTTTGCCGTGCATCGAAGGTACGCCGGCATTAATACGCTACGCACACCAGCGTAGGTCTGGATCAGGCCCAATGTGTATGCAGTTCTGCACATTAACCCTAATGCACCCTGGAATACAGTAGATAGATATTAAGGGGCTGATTCAGAGTTACGAGCATGTGCGATGCGGAATCGCACATGCTCATTTGACTACGGGCTATTCAAAGATGCACATCCGTGCATCCTATAGCCCACTCTGAATAGCACGTAGGGTGCTGTTCAAGCCACCGGGGCACCATAATAAATCAAAATATATGCCACCAGTGCCCCATCAAAACAAACAACACAAGCCACCGGGGCACCATAATAAATCAAAATATATGCCACCAGTGCCCCATCAAAACAAACAACACAAGCCACCGGGGCACCATAATAAATCAAAATATATGCCACCAGTGCCCCATCAAAACAAACAACACAAGCCACCGGGGCACCATAATAAATCAAAATATATGCCACCAGTGCCCCATCAAAACAAACAACACAAGCCACCGGGGCACCATAATAAATCAAAATATATGCCACCAGTGCCCCATCAAAACAAACAACACAAGCCACCGGGGCACCATAATAAATCAAAATATATGCCACCAGTGCCCCATCAAAACAAACAACACAAGCCACCGGGGCACCATAATAAATCAAAATATATGCCACCAGTGCCCCATCAAAACAAACAACACAAGCCACCGGGGCACCATAATAAATCAAAATATATGCCACCAGTGCCCCATCAAAACAAACAACACAAGCCACCGGGGCACCATAATAAATCAAAATATATGCCACCAGTGCCCCATCAAAACAAACAACACAAGCCACCGGGGCACCATAATAAATCAAAATATATGCCACCAGTGCCCCATCAAAACAAACAACACAAGCCACCGGGGCACCATAATAAATCAAAATATATGCCACCAGTGCCCCATCAAAACAAACAACACAAGCCACCGGGGCACCATAATAAATCAAAATATATGCCACCAGTGCCCCATCAAAACAAACAACACAAGCCACCGGGGCACCATAATAAATCAAAATATATGCCACCAGTGCCCCATCAAAACAAACAACACAAGCCACCGGGGCACCATAATAAATCAAAATATATGCCACCAGTGCCCCATCAAAACAAACAACACAAGCCACCGGGGCACCATAATAAATCAAAATATATGCCACCAGTGCCCCATCAAAACAAACAACACAAGCCACCGGGGCACCATAATAAATCAAAATATATGCCACCAGTGCCCCATCAAAACAAACAACACAAGCCACCGGGGCACCATAATAAATCAAAATATATGCCACCAGTGCCCCATCAAAACAAACAACACAAGCCACCGGGGCACCATAATAAATCAAAATATATGCCACCAGTGCCCCATCAAAACAAACAACACAAGCCACCGGGGCACCATAATAAATCAAAATATATGCCACCAGTGCCCCATCAAAACAAACAACACAAGCCACCGGGGCACCATAATAAATCAAAATATATGCCACCAGTGCCCCATCAAAACAAACAACACAAGCCACCGGGGCACCATAATAAATCAAAATATATGCCACCAGTGCCCCATCAAAACAAACAACACAAGCCACCGGGGCACCATAATAAATCAAAATATATGCCACCAGTGCCCCATCAAAACAAACAACACAAGCCACCGGGGCACCATAATAAATCAAAATATATGCCACCAGTGCCCCATCAAAACAAACAACACAAGCCACCGGGGCACCATAATAAATCAAAATATATGCCACCAGTGCCCCATCAAAACAAACAACACAAGCCACCGGGGCACCATAATAAATCAAAATATATGCCACCAGTGCCCCATCAAAACAAACAACACAAGCCACCGGGGCACCATAATAAATCAAAATATATGCCACCAGTGCCCCATCAAAACAAACAACACAAGCCACCGGGGCACCATAATAAATCAAAATATATGCCACCAGTGCCCCATCAAAACAAACAACACAAGCCACCGGGGCACCATAATAAATCAAAATATATGCCACCAGTGCCCCATCAAAACAAACAACACAAGCCACCGGGGCACCATAATAAATCAAAATATATGCCACCAGTGCCCCATCAAAACAAACAACACAAGCCACCGGGGCACCATAATAAATCAAAATATATGCCACCAGTGCCCCATCAAAACAAACAACACAAGCCACCGGGGCACCATAATAAATCAAAATATATGCCACCAGTGCCCCATCAAAACAAACAACACAAGCCACCGGGGCACCATAATAAATCCAAAACATATGCCACCAATGCCCCATAATAAATTAAAATACAAAACACCAATGCCCCCTAATAAATACAAAAAGAATCCACCAATGCCCCCTAATAAATATCAAAACAAGAAACCAATGCCCCATAATAAAGAAAAACATGCCCCAATTTACATTAAATATACAGTAAAATCGTGACATATAAATCCCCTTTACCAAAATGTAAAATATAAAAAAATTCCCCAAAAAGTGTCTATTAAATAAATAAAAAGAACCTTACCTGTTCTGATGGGGGTTCCGGTCCAGTCTTCTAAGCTTTTAATCCGATGGGGTGTTCTTGGCAAAACAAAAAACCCTATTGGAGCGCCGCTTACTATGTCCTGCAAGCAGGACATCCCCGGCGCTAATGACAGGTTGGCTGGCATTGGGTTATATATATACCCTCTGCCAGCGTGGGAAATGGCCAAAGTCTCACGATGCAAATTGTGATTTCCCATGCTGCATGATTTCATGGGAAATCCGCCAGCAATCCGACTTCCTTCCGCATGTAGCGCATGCGCAGACCTTTCAACAAGCATCGCATCCGTGTGAAATTCACACGGATGCGATACTCTGAATCAGCCCCTAAATCACAGATCGATGCTCAGTGCTACAAATAACAGTTTAATTGTAGCAATGAGCTATAGTAAGATCTGTGCTCAATGTTGCTGAGTACTAGGGTGTGTCAGTGGATAGGCAGTTACCACAAGTCTCTCCCCCCCAGTGCCGTTAATAAAGTAAATGCTCAAATACTGCTTGTGTGTCCCCCCCTCAACGCAAAACACCCCAAGCCCTCCAGGAGGAGATAATATGGCCATTTTTCTCCTCTCTGTGAAGATATTCTCAGTGCACCCAGCAGATGGCTCTCACTTGACATGCGCAACACTATGAAATCTCTATATAATGAGGCATATTTTCCTAGATTGTAAAAAATACTGTAGTTTTCACTAAAATGTCACTCCCTAAAAGCACTCCCCTGAAACATTGGCCTCCTAAAAAAAAAACAGCTAGTGTATAGTGTAATCACTGTTTATTTAGCGATTTTCCAAATCCAAATTCCAAATCGCTGCATATACTATAGGGAAATTGCCGAAAATTTGCCCAAAATGCTGCCCCTTCTAAATTGCAGTTGTTAAAATTGCCATGGCAATTTAGGAAAGGCAGAACATAAAAATCGCTGTATTCACTATACAGCGATTTGTAAAATCTCTTCAAAACTCGGGCGAATAAAAAGAGGTGAGTGTAAGTGTCGATTTTGTTAAAATCAATACTAATTTAGAAAAAAAAACCTTAAATACAAAATAAAAAAAAACATCTGTTTATTATAAAAAATATGAATCAGTTTAATTAGCTTGCGCTGCATGCTATTAACCCTTAGCATGCTGCAGCATATATTACTATAATTCACAGCATGCCCATGCATTGCAAGGCATGCTGTGCTACTTAGGGCCTGATCCAGCGCTACGAAAATTCGCACGGCAGGCGAATGCGTACGTTCGACCGTGCGAAAAAAACATGCACGCCCCTAACACTCCCATAGTAAAGTACCTGCTTACGGCGGCTATACCCTACACTGGGTACTACCGTCGGGCGTACGAATTTTCGCACATAATACGAAAATCGTACGGCCTTAGCACGCCCATACTGTACAATTTAAATGGCTATCTCCGCCTCCCTGTTGTAAAACGAGCGCCCAGCCGACCGTCGTACTGAACGCACGCCCCTCGAGCGAAAAATTCGCACACCATACGAACGCTATACGCTCATGTCGTCCAGCCGACAGGAAGCTGTCATACTGGGCATGCGCGGTGCGAATTTTCGTACGAAAATACGCAAAAAACTGTCGTACGCTCGCACGAAATCGGGCAATTTCGTAGCTCTGGATCAGGCCCTTAGTGCCATAAGCGGCAGCATGCCAAGAGTTAATGGCATGCTGCCACATACATGATGCCCCCTAAACATATTTTCATAAATTAAGTCCCTGGGACATATGTGCTAATACTACATACCCCCATTCCTATTATAATGAAATGACAATGCCCTATTCCTATTATAATGAAATAACATGCCCCCATTCCAGTTATAATGAAATAACATGCCCCCGTTCCTACTATAATAAAATAACATGCCCCTGTTCCTATCATAATTAAATAACATGCCCCCATTTCTAATAAAATGGAATAACATGCTCCTGTTCCTAATAAAATGGAATAACATGCCTCTATTCCTTGTAAATAAATAAACATGTCCCTTCCTTTTATTTAATATTCTCCAACATTTTTTAAAAATGTATATTTTATTAAAAAGTATTTGTTACATGCTGTCATAATAACTCTGACAGCATTTAACCTTGTGCCTTACCTGATGGTCTTTAGGACCTAGAATTCCTGTCTACACTGGTGCTGGTGGTGTGTCTCCTTTCAGACTCTGATTGGCGGCAGAAAGATTAAATAGCGTCTGGTCTCCTGCGTCTAGCCTGCTGTTTGAATCGTGTGCCTCGTGCTTCTGTTGGCGTCTGCCGTTCTCCCATTGCCTTTGTTACCCTTACCTTCTCCCGGTCCTCGTGGTGTCCTGTTTGTCCCCCTGTGTGTTTGCGAGCGCTGGTGTTGTCTCACTTCGGTGAGGGCCGTCAGCCTTGCTCTTTGTCTCTCGGTGTTTCTGAGTCACGGTTATCTGACTCCAGCCCCATTCTGTGTTTGCCATCTGCCAGAGTGTGTGTGCTGTGTGTAGAGCTTACTCCAGCAGCTCTCAGTATTTCTAGCCTCATTCTGTGTTTTTAATCTGCCAGAGTGTGTGCACAGTATTTAGAGTTCACTCCAGCAACTCTCAGTTTATCCAGCTCCATTCTGTCTGTCATCTGCCAGAGTGTGTGCGCAGTATTTAGAGTTCACTCCAGCAACTCTGAGTCTGTCCAGCCCCATTCTGTGTTTATCATCTGCCAGAGTGTGTGTGCTGTGTTTAGAGTACACCCCAGTAACTCTCAGCATATCCAGTTCCATTCTATGTTTATCAACCACCAGAGTGTGTGTGCTGTGCTTAGTGTGTACCTCAGTAGCTCCCCGCTCTCCAGCTACTTCCCCTGCTTCCCCTGGGGTGTCTGTCTTGCTCAGGGCTTAACATTAAGATAGGCCAGTCCTTCCTGAAAGGCTCTTCAGCCACTCACTCTCTGCAATGTCAGTGCACTTGCCGTATGTCTGGCCCTACTCAGGGCATACCTAGAGGGAGGCCTACTCCATCCTGTTTGTCAGTAGTCTCCCTCATTATTGCTCATCTCTGGTTTTCAGTATATCGGTACGAGTGTTGTATGCCTGGGTTCCTGCTCCTGTTAGCGGCCTGTCAAGTAACTCCAGGGACTGTCACCGTGGGCCGCGACTTGCTGGGGTCCTTGCAGCCCTGACTATCCTCACCATTAGAGGCTTTAGCGAAGACCGGATCCCAGCTAGACTCCGCGCCCCAGCGTGGTACCTGGGTGCCCGTAACAGTATTAATAAATAATGGTATTACTCACATTTTAGTTGTCTTCAATGTTGCCAGGTTACAATCGGGACTCCGACACCTCCTCTTCACCTGGCTTTGGCACGCGAGGTGGTCCATCCTCTTCTGTGTCCCTCCGGCTAATGACTTCTGTCATCACTGGGCCCTTATTTATACTCTCTGACAGGAACCCCCTATGGGTTTAATATGTATTGTATGGTGCTCACCAGGGTACAGCATGTATATTGTATGGTTGTCATAAGGGTAATTATGAGTTTGAAAATCAGTTATTGTCACGGCTTGAGGACTTTGTGAATCCGTGTCGGGTACCAGGGGAGTAATTGGACGAGCTGGTGCGAATTGGAAACAAGCGGGTTTAATATAACAAACAATCTGAGAGGAAGACCAGTCTATGTGGGGATTATGTACTTGGAGCCAGGGTAACCCCAGAATGATGGGAAAACTGGCTGATGAAAGTACTAAGAACTGGATGGTCTCTTCATGAAGAATACCTGTCCGGAATTTTACAGGAGCTGTTCGGTGGGTGATAGTTCCCCCGGGAATCCGACTGCCATCTACCGCCGTGAGATATGTTGGTGTAGCGATTCTTTCAGTGATGATCCCCAGTCTCTCAACGGTGTCTTTGCAAATAAAATTTTCAGCGGCCCCTGAGTCAAGGAGGGCGGTCAAAGATGTCTCCGTGAAGTTATTGATGAGAGTCACCGGCAACGTACAGTCTCTGGAAGCGGAGGATCGCAAGGGTACTCCTAACTTGTCTCCCTCCGTAGAAGTTAGGAGCGGTCGTTTCCCGGACGTTTGGTACATTGAAGACGGAGATGACCGGATTCGCCACAATAAAAACATAAATTGTCCTTAGCCCTCCGCTGACGTTCTTGAGCAGTTAGTTTAGATCGACCCAATTGCATGGGCTCCTCAGGAGGTGGAGTTGGGTTCCTGGAGCGAGAGGGCATGTTGACCTTTGGACGGGAAGCCTCTCTCCTTTCGGAAGCCCTTTCTCGGCAGCGAACATCTACTCGGATACAGGTTGTTATTAAATCATTAAGAGAACCAGGCAACTGGGATGAAATTAAATTGTCCTTAATACGGTCAGC
>WWET01003452.1:132783-148443 GCA_011038615.1 Limnodynastes dumerilii
TCTTCCGATTCACGTAGGCCCATCGATATTGCACTCCTGGGGTGCCTCAATGGTATAGTTCCGACAGTAGCACATAATCCCTTTGAGGCATCCATTTTTTAGCTTGCTTTCTCATGGGCCTTTTTCAGAGCATTTAGTGTCTCTGAACTGGTTGCTCAGAGTAAGGGAGCTCTGTCATCTTGGTTTTTGCGCAGCAATGTTTACATTCAGGACCAGTCCGTCTCCTGTCTGATCCACAGATCTAAGATGGATCAGTCGGGAAGGGGACATTGGGTTACACCTCGCTCGCATGAGGATCGCTCCATATGTCCTATAAGTTTGGTTCTTGCGTACCTGGTCGACGCTCATCCCGGCGGGCCAAATTGGTTGTCCCATGAGGATCTCGCTACCAATTTACGATGGTGCTTAAGGGATGCTTGCTGAGTTTGGATTTGGATGTTTCGCGTTACTGGATCCATTCGTTTTGAATAGGCGCAGCTACCTCTGCAGCACCTGACGGCGGCCATTCTCCAAGGGCAATTATGGCCCTTGGCGGATGGAAGTCGAAAGCGTCTAAAAAATATATTAGATTAGATAAGTAGGAATGTGTTGTAGACTGTATTATTGTTGTTAAGTATGGCAGTACTCAAGTCAAGACAAGCTAGTTCATTCACCTGCCTCACGGGGGGCACGACGGGCGTTTTTCCTGCCTTTTCCCCCTTATCCAGGGTGGCTGATTGGCCTGGGTCATCCTTGGGGTTTTCAGGAGTTGTCCTCCCTTTGTTGGTTTTGCTTTGACTCGGTGTATTTGCTAACCCCTTCCCCTACTTTTCCTTGTGCTTTTCCTTACGGCTACCTTTAAGAAGCACTGTTTAAAGTTTTGCTTATATTTATGTCGCCGGCTGTTTTTTTCCCATTTCTTACAGGTCCGGGTTCTTGCAACTGTCTCACATTAATTGTAGGCCACTCATACATATATTGGGTGCATGACTATGTTAAAAGGTGGTGTTCCCCCGTAAAGATGCCAGAGTGGGATATTGACTGGCTGGGTGTTAGGGGAATGAGATGGGACAAATTTCCTGCCCTATTTGATTAGCTCGTTAGACAATATGGACTTCCTGATTGTTTGATAATACATTTAAGGGGTAATGATTTAGGGCATGTAAAGTCCTGCAATTTTGAGCACGCTTTTTAAAGATGAGCTCCTTAACATTCATAGCTCTTTTCCTACTCTGCCCATTTGCTGGTTACCTACCCTGCCCATTTGCTGGTCACGCATCATCCCTAGGAGATCGTGGCGGGGTCCAGGCTTCATTCAGGCAATTGACAAAGTACACAAATAAATTAATATAACTTTCACAAAATTTGTCATTGAGCTTGGGGGCAGGGTGGTTTTTCATCCCAGCATTTTCACATCTTGACCAATCCCTCTACAGGGGAGATGGCGTCCACCTATCATTTAAAGGAATGCGATTATTCTTACACAACCTTCTGCAAGTGTTGCAGGAGGTACAAGGTGGCGGGCGGTAGGTACTGGAGAGTACCTCCGCTTTGGCAGTAGCGGTGGGTGAGTCAACATTTCTTTATGGCGCATGGGAACTGTTTGGTATAAACATGGCATGGCACACCTCTTGATTGTACATTAGGTATGCCAAGCCCCGTGGCAGGTTCCTGATCTGCTGGCGTGGTTCCCCACTTGCCGTGCACCATGATTGGGGTAGTGACCATATTATCCATGTTCTCTGAGTGCCAGGGCAAGGGCTGTCTGTCCTCTTCAATATATTACCGGTGTTGCTGCTGACTCAATCCACCTGCTACGTTTGCCACCTTTTCTTTGTCCCAAAATTCATAGTCATTCTAATTCTAATTAATAAATCTATGCCCCCTTTTATTTAATCCAAAGCAATGGTGTAAGTCTCTTTATTTCATAGGAGGTGCGAATGGTGTGTGCAGAATGTCAATCATTGGCCGTTTAGAATAACTGAATGCTTTCATAAGAATAAAGGTAATTAAATGCCTGACTGCATTCTGTAATACACCATTTTAGCTCTATCAGGTCAGGTCTGGGTCATCCAATTAGAATAGACCAGGGGGGCCAGCTGGGGCAGGATCTTGGGGGTTTTATAATCCCTTCCTGCCATTTTCTACATCCTTTTATGAAAATTGTTCCCTCCCTCCCCTTAGTTGTTTAAGCTTTAACTAACTCTTGTTTTTTCTTTCAGACAGGGCACAGATTGACGGTAGCAGTGGGTGAGTCAGCATTTCTTTATGGCGCATGGGAAGAGTTTGGTATAGACATGGCATGGCACACCTCTTGATTGTATATCAGGTAAGCCAAGGCCCGTGATCTGCCGCCGCGGTTCCCCTCATGCCCCTCTTCAGTATATCACCGGTGTTGCTGCTGACTCACTCCACCTGCTACGTTTACCACCTTTTCTTTGTCCCAAAATTTATAGTCATTTTAATTCTAATTAATAAATCTATGCCCACTTTTATTTAATCCAAAGCAATTGTGTCAGTCTCTTTATTTCATAGTAGGTGCGAATGGTGTGTGCAGAATGTCAGTCATTGGCCGTTTAATGACAGTACATAGAAATGTTCTTAGTATCCCCATACGTTTTAACAGGATTAGCAATATTTTTTAGAATTAGTAAACAACTTAGGGCCTTAGTTTGCAATTTTCACAAATACAGAGTTTATCACTGTGCTTCCATCATGCCTTTGATTACAACTAAGACCCTGGGAATCTGGGTTTGTATGTTTTCCACGGTTACACTTTCCGCAAAGAGATTGTCTTTCCAAAAAGGGACATCTGAAAGTTCCTTTTCGGATGTCCCTTTTTACTATACTTACTGCGATCTACTTTTTTTTTAATGAATGGATGAGTATGCCGTTCGGCATACTTCACCCATTCACTTTCGCAATGAGCGATATCCCTCCGCCGCTGCTATCGCCGAACCTGTAACAGGTAAGTAAACTATCTCTGCGGGGTTAGGGTTTGGGTTAGGGTCAGGCTGCAGGGGAGGGAGGGTTAGGGTCAGGCTGCAGGATAGGGAGGGTTGGGGTCAGGCTGCAGGAAATGGTGGGTTAGGGTCAGGCTGCAATTAAGGGAGGGTTAGGGTCAGGCTGCCAGGAAGGGAGGGTTAGGGTAGTGAGAGGAGAGGGTTAGGGTTATGGAAATGAGTGGGGGACTATTTTTTTTTTACACATTTTCGGACCACAGAGCTTTTGGTTCACCGTGGATGGATTGCAATGCCTCTTCCAGGCATATGCAATCGAAATCCCAACCAGTTCACAACTGGCTGGGAGGAATCAGATTTTTCGCAAATCAGATTTTCTTTGCAGGGACCCACACCTGTTTTCCATGTAGTATGATGAGGCTTCATCATTTTCACACCTTCGAAATTTGCAGGAAATGGAATTGAAAAAAAGCTATGCTGATATGCAGAGCAGCAATGAATAGACATACCTCCAAAACTACATTTTAATTAATGGAATTTGGACAAAAATTTACACTAATGTAAATCTAGTAACAAATAAAGACTTATGCTTCAGTGTGACAAGAATGAGATCGACTTGAAAGATTACATAAATAACTTTTAGGAACAATGTAAATATTGTAAAGGGTGTAACTGTATGTATTTTTTTTATAGAAACAATGGTTTGGAAGTACAGGGGCACTACAAAAGTTTCAGGTTTAAATCTCATAGGTCTGTTATGCAGTAAGACTGCTATAATTGTTCACCGTGGTTTCCAAAGACTGAGACACTTGTTCAGTTGTGCTAAAAAGTCAACGGTTCCTAAGGTTGTGGATGGACAAAAAAGAGCAAATTCCCTCCACCAGTCTAATTCCAGACATATAGACAAACCTACCTCTCAGCTGGTTAATGTATACAACACCTGTGTCAGGGTATTTAAGCAGGCTCTGACAGGTCTTTCTAGACTTTAAAGTCTTATGGTGTGTTAGTGAGTAGAACATAAGGTCCTTTGAAAGTAGTCAGGAACTCTATGTATTTTATAGTTAGTGGCCAGACAGGCTAACTTATTGTTTTTTTCCCCGCTGTGTTAATATGGCACACTAAAGTTATTTGCATGAAACCTGGAACACTGTGATGCTAATTTGCTACTATACAGGAGCAAGTTCCTCTGTTTGACCCAGAATATGGCAACATGACCTTGATTTTGGGCAAGTATAGCATGGGAGAATGGTTGTATTTCTGTACATCTATTCAGTTGCAAGAAAATTGGAGAAACAGTAGACAGATCTGAACACTTTACAAACACAAGGAAAAAGTTATGACATAAAGAAAGACTGTATTACGTGCGTGCACAAACTGGGTCACTGAGTAAATATAGAAAAATAGAGGAATTTATTTCCTTAAGCTGTTACAGACTTTAGCACATATCCAATAATGTTTTGAGAGGAATCTTTGCGTGTTTCCAGTGTCTTACCATCATGAATATTTGAGTCATAAAGTCTGACTGTTTATATTGCTGCACAAATAATGTTTAAACTGAAAGAGGCAGCCCTGGAAAATGTTCACAGGAAAACGTTTAACTATTGTAGATTTGTAAATCAATGTCATTACAATTAGAAATATATTTTACATTCCAGATTAAAAGACAACTGTAGACACTACACTATTCCTCTTTTGGTATTTAACATTAAAGCTAATATAAGCCAAGTTAGCTTGTATAAGATCTTATGTAGTTGGAACCACCTTTTCACCCTTTGTTCACATACATCACACCTGTGCTAGATAGACAAATATATGATTATTCCTCTCAATTAACATTCAAGCATGGTTCCTTGGGCTGCTGCCATTGGAAAGATTGGCCATGGACTTCACCATAAGGTTTTTGGTATGCTGATGACAGCATATTAAAAAGCCAGGCCCCAGAAGGTTGGTCCAATTATTTAAAATGGGTGGGTAAGTGAATTGAAATAGGAAAGGGGTGCATCCTCCATTCAACATACAGTATGTGCAGAGTGGTCTCTAGTGCATGCACTCAGTTGCCATTTAAAAAATTTAATCCCAGGACATATTTTGCATTTTTGCAGCTATAGATAATCCATTATTTTCTGAACAGTGGCCTTGATCTAAGATTTCGGAACCACCAGGACTCTTCCTAGAACTGGTCGGCCATCTAAACTGAGCGATCAGAAGGGCCCTAGTCAGTGAGGTGATCAAGAACCCGATGGTCACTCTGTCAAAGCTACAGCATTTCTCTGTGGAGAGAGGAGAACCTTCAAGAAGGACAACCATCTCTGCAGAAATCCACCAATCAGGCCTATATGGTAGAGTGGCAAGACGGAAGCCATAGCAGCTGACTGGAGTTTGACAAAATGCACCTGAAGGACTGAAGGACTTTCTCACCATGAGAAACAAAATTCTCTGGTCTGATGAGATTGAGATGAGATTCAATTATAAGATTGAACTCTTTGGCATGAATGCCAGGCACTAGGAGGAAACCAGGCAACCACTCATCACCAGGCTAATACCATCCCTACAGTGAAGCATGGTGGTGGCAGCATCATCCTGTGGGGATGTTTTTCAGTGGCAAGAACTGGGAGACTAGTCAGGATAGAGGGAAAGATGAATGTAGCAATGTAGAGACATCCTGGATGAAAACCTGCTCCAGAGTGCTCTTGACCTCAGATGCTCCAGAGCGCTCCCGACCTCAGACTGGGGCGACTGTTCATTTTTCAGTAGGACAACAACCCTAAACACACAGCCAAGATATCAAAGGAGTGGCTTCAGGACAACTCTGTAAATGTCCTTGAGTGGCCCAGCCAGAACCCAAACTTGAATCCGATTGAACATCTCTGGAGAGATCTTAAAATGGCTGTGCTTCCCATCCAACCTGATGGAGCTTAAGAGGTGCTGCAAAGAGTAATGGGTGAAACTGCCCAAAGATAGGTGTGCCAAGCTTTTGACATCATATTCAAAAAGACTTGAGGCTGTAATTGCTGCCAAAGGTGCATCAACATAGTATTGAGCAAAGACTGTGAATACTTATGTATATGTGATTTCTTTGTTTTTTGATTTTTAATAAATTTGAAAATATCTCCCAAAAACGTTTCACATTGTCATTATGGGGTATTATGTGTAGAATTTTGAGGGAAAACATGTATTTATTCCATTTTGGAATAAGGCTGTAACATAACAAAACCTGGAAATGTGATGCGCTGTGAATACTTTTCCGAATGCACTGTATGCAAACCTTGGAAGTGCTCATATTTCAGGCAAGTGTTTAGAGTGAGGGTATAGGAGTATTGTCCAGCAATTTCCAGATGGGGGGCCATATTCAGAGAACCGTATTTGCGGGAAGTTCCATGCGGATTAACTGCGCATGCGTAGTAACTAAATTTATGCTAGTCCCAGATTTAGGCCCAGACTTGTGAATCGCATGTGAGAAAATATGTACGGAGGGGAGTGATTGTAATCCGCCCGGAGACAGATATGTGAAAGTGGGTGGGGAGGGGCATTTAAATAACAGTTTGAGTGTGCGGTGAAGATGCAGTTAGTTAGATACGCACGTACGGAAGTATTATGTGCACAGAAATGCACACTTAAAGATAAGGGTGGTCGAGGCACTCGTAAGTCAAGGACAAACCGTCCGTGTGAGGGGAGTGTCATGGGTGTTGCATTGCAAAGTAAATTTCTTGGTAAGGATACATTTTAACTTGTGATTTTGTTGTGAAAATATTGCCCCAGCATTAAATATAAAAGTCCTGTGTGTCTTCTAAGCGGCCTTGAAGCCAATTACTAAAGCACAAGTAGCTATAGATAGTCTGGTGATAAACAATATGGAAGCCAGAAAAGGAACATAGCATTTATCCAACACACAAATGTCAGCTTAGCATATAGATCTCCAGTGATGTCATCAAGGTTTTCCGAATGTATATAAGGGATATTTATCAGAATATAGTAATAACATTAAAGAGCTTAAACGCCATGTGGAAATTGTGACCAACCGTTTACCTACATCTTTAATTTATTAGATTACAAGTCCTGAAAAGGTCTATAATTGTTTAATATGTGGCTTCTTTGAGGGGATTTTCGTTAAGTGCTCTGTAGTCTATACAACAATGGAAACCTCTATCCTTTTTCTACAAATATGAATTCCTCATCATCAAAGGATGGGGATTTATTAGTAAGGCATATTTAAAATGTTTCCTTGATATTGGGACCTTTTATTAAATTATATCTCAAACATCCAACCTATCCTTAAAAAGCAAAAAACTAAGTCAAAAACACAATTATTCAAATCCTTGGTGATTAATTAATAAATTTTTTAAGCAGAAGGTCTGTATGCACTCAGTTGACTGTGGAGTCCTGAAATTACTGAATAAAATAGGATGACTTTCAGATTTACTCCCCATAATTTATAATGTTATGTCCAGCTAAAAAAATCTTGATAAATAAGTGACTGATAGTGAATTTTTGTTATGTACCTGATTTCTTTTATGAATTCCTTTAATGAATTGCCTGATCGTGTCAAAAGGTAGACTGTGTTTTTCCACAATATATTTTGAAGCTGCTTAAACTGTAAGACACAGTCTCCATACACATCTGTGTGCCCTCTGAGTTGAATAGGAATTTCTTTATATTTTTAAAATTGAAATGTTCATTTTCCATGGCTGTAGACATGAAAAGGCAATGATTTATTATTTATTTTAGGATGGCTGGAGCCTGGACACAATTATGCTTTATATGTAAAAGTACAAAAACTGTGCTAAGGATTCTGCATGGTCTGGTATGGGAAGAGGTCCATGGGGGTGACACCAACCCTAATGCTGCCACTGCTAGGGGGTATTGTAAGAGATCTTGTTAGCTGGATAGAATGGAGGGAGTCTGAGAGAGGTGATATAGGGGTCAGGATAATTTGGGGAAGAGTATATGAAGAAACTTATGTAGAGAATTGGGGGTAGGAAAATTATGGGAAGTGTATTAGTGAAGCTAACAGGGGCACGAGTTATTGATGTTGGTAGGGAAACATGAGGAGGGAATGGACATTGATCATTGCTACAGCATTGTTATCTGGTATTCCATGTGGAAATAGTTGTTGGTATTATGATGGCATGATTTTGACTAATTGCTTGAATTTATGGTGTTGGAGGAACAGTACTGGATCTAGACTTATGAGAAAGAAGCATTTTCAGTGTGCTTGGCTCATTAATAATTAGCACTTGTGGTCTACGCTTGTATAGACAACAATATGATCATATTGAACAATATCCACTTAATCCAAAAATCACTAAATCCAATACAGCTTTTGTCAGAGGGGTAGGATTGCCCTGTCCATGGGCATGACAGGATATTACAATGTATATTACAGGCGTACCATTTCAGTACAGACAGACTTCTGATTCTGGTTGTTCTTAACCGTAAGGTATGCACAGAAAATTTAAAGTAGCCCTCAGCTCTTGAAAATTGCTGTCCACTTCCACACAGATATGGTTAAGCATTCATAGGTGGTTCTTTACGGTGCACCATACAACAACAGTAAATTGATCATCACCTGTAACAGGTTGACATAATCATAGCTATCTGATCCTTTTTATCAGTCTGGCTTTATACAAAGTTGTGTAAGGTAAGGCTTTTATAGTGGCTATTTCATTATTTGTCTAAAATTTATGTAATGAAAATTTAATATTGTAATATTCCTTTTGCTGAACAAAGATTGTTGTTGAATATCGATTTTTGGAAGATTAATTGCTGAAAATCTTGTTCAATATTTCTGTAAAAAAAAGTTTAATTACTCTATTTGCTTTTCATTTTTTCTAATATGCAGTTCTGTTCTGTTCTGTTCTGTGAATACTATTGTATTTGTAACAGACATAAGAAATAGTTTCTTACAATGAACATATATTAATAATTAATTTTCTAACATTTAGGACCGGATTCTCACCTATGTATTTTTCATTTTCCGAGCATAGTTTAACGTGTCTAGCTACTATGCATGCGTAGTAACTATTTTACGCCATCTATATACCATTTCATTACGTAGATTACGTACATTCAGTGTTTTCATTTTTCAAGGCTGATAATGTTCCAATGGGTTGGTAAGGGCCCCTTTTTTTTGCTTTACCAAATGTTGTTAAAACAGCTCTGTATCTTGTACCGATTTTTAAGCAATTGTTGGAAAAGGTGTGCAGTTTTGGCAAAGGGGATTTTTGTTTGCTCCCCCTGTTGTTTTTTTTCTTTATGGATCTTCGCAAGTGTCTATCTATGAATTACTCTGTATTCTGCTCATAATTTGAAGTGCTTTGATCTTTAATTCACTGGTGCGTGGTTGCGAGAACAGATCACGTGGGGATAGCTCATAACCTCGATGACATTCCACTGGTGATTGTAAAGATGTGCTTTTTTTTTCTTTTATAATGCCCTGTTCTACTCTTTGGGGTTCTGGTATCTCACAACAAAACTGAGGGCCACACATCCTTTCTCTCCTATCTCTTTTCAGACATAGATATGATGCTAGCATCTGACATAATTGTGCAGTTACAGGAAGGTATTGAGTGTGGCACATGCTGGTTCAGGGGCCTTTAACCTTTAGTGGGCTATAATGTTGTAGTCAGACACTGATGCTGGCTACTAGGAAACTTATCTGGCACTTAAGTTTGAAGTTTCTTCTAAATCCCTTTCACATTGGAAAGGACATTTTGTACGTTGTATGGAGCTATCTTTTGTTTGGACTATTGTGCTTTTGTTCTGACTATTGCTTGACATTTTGAACTCTATTGATTAAACATGTCTACTTGCCTCCATTACAGTTAGTTGATACAGAAGCATTTGATTTTAAAGGAATTTGAATATTTAAGAACATGTAGTGCTAGAAAAAAATGTACTGCTAAATGAAGAGGTTCTAGGGGTGTTTTTCTACCACCATATTGCAAAAAGTTCCTTCTGAGATAACTTCCCTGTCTCTCAGCACCTTCTATGTAATCCTCTTTACAATACCTTTTGAAATACCAGCAGAATGGAAAGGGAAATAAGGAGAGAGGGGTTCTGACCAAATTGATGACACCTAATACAGTTCTCTGTATTCTGCCTGCATGTGTATCCCTTTGTGTGACAATATCCACCAAGTAATCTAATTAGTGAAACGGGATACGATGGCAAAAATCCACCTCACAAAAATCTTATGAAGCACCCCACTGTCATCCCTTTATTTTTCTATGGGACACACACAAAAGTACTGTGGAAGCAGCTGTACAAAGTACCAAACCATTATTACACAAATGTTACTTTTTCCACTTACCATCAGGAGTGTACTACAACACATGCAGATAACATCATACTGATAGGCATGTTTAGGTTACAAAATAGCTAGAAAGGGGTGAAAGCAGCAATAACTTTTTGACATTAAACAAAACCATACTAAAAGCATTTCACAGAAATAAAAAAAAAAGATTAAGCCACGTAGAAATTTACATTTAGGTGGCTATGCGCTCTTTCTGTAAACTTCTGGCACTAAGTCCAGTCTTCTGCAACCTCAGAGAAGAGGCTTTGTGTGGAAATGCTCTGTGCACAGAAGCAGGTCTTAAGTTTCTGTATGTTTTTCATGGATCTTGGTCTCTCCCTGGAAGTGTCTCTTTCATTTCCTCTGACAGAAACTGCTCTTTCAGAAGACAGATTCAATCCAATTTCGACAGCCCAGACTATTATGGAAAATAAACAGGGTGAATAATATAAGAAGCAGCAGTAAAAAAAAAATTCCATTTTCTAGCTCTGAGAATGTTGTTCCACTGAGAATTATGCCAACTCTGTAGGAACACCCTTTAGTACCCAAGTGGTCCCTGCACAGATCTCCATATAATCAGTATAAATTAAAGTCTTAGGACCTGATACACAGATCAGAAAGCTATAATAAGGTGCACATATGCCTGGATATGGAAAAAAGGGGTTGTACCACTTTAAAGCGCTAACAGCCTGCTGCAGTCATCCAACCCCAGGAGGTGCCTACCTCCCTATATGTTAAACAGAAGAAAAAACTAAAAAGAGTTGGATGAAAGCGCTGGTAAGGTGTATTATACTGTCACAGATAATGACAATTAATTGACACAAATTTAAAACAAATAGCGGCATATAGGGTGAATAAATTGTTCCACAAAGTCCTGAGCAGCGTGAGAGATGAAGGGGACACCTTGTTTCCAATATGTTTCAGGCTCCAAACATACATACAAATGAAATAAAATAAAATAAAATGAGAGAGATAATTAGAAGTGTTGTTGAAAAACTCCCAATGACACACTGCTCTGTAAAAAACAATCTTTACTATCACAAATCTAAAATATACATGTAGCAACAAATCAATAAAAAGCAAAAAGAAAATGAATAAAAGTCATCCAGGAATACTCCTACCCCGGTGAGTGGGTGGTGAAAATGGGAACGGAGCCAACAGTCTCTCGGACCTGCAGGAAGGGACGTCTCCACCGCCTGTATTCTAAAGAGCCCTGTGATCAGTCCATGTCCACCGGAGCTTGGGGGAAGCCTGAAGATGCTTTGAAGTCCAGATCAGCTTGACATGTTTCGGAGTAACTCCTTTCTCAAAAGCGATCGGTTCCTACAGGTCCGAGAGACTGTTGGCTCCGTTTCCATTTTCACCACCCACTCACCGGGGTAGGAGTATTCCTGGATGACTTTTATTCATATTCTTTTTGCTTTTTATTGATTTGTTGCTACATTTATATTTTAGATTTGTGATAGTAAAGATTGTTTTTTACAGAGCAGTGTGTCATTGGGAGTTTTTCAACAACACTTCTAATTATCTCTCTCATTTTATTTCATTTGTATGTATGTTTGGAGCCTGAAACATATTGGAAACAAGGTGTCCCCTTCATCTCTCACGCTGCTCAGTACTTTGTGGAACTATTTATTCACCCTATATGCCGCTATTTGTTTTAAATTTGTGTCAATTAATTGTCATTATCTGTGACAGTATAATACACCTCACCAGCGCTTTCATCCAACTCTTTTTAGTTTTTTCTTTATGCCTGGATATACCTACCCCTTATTTTACGATCTTAGGACACTTAAGAGTGTCCTAGGGCTTCCCTATCTTCCCGTGCGTATTTTCCTTCTTAAGAAGCACTGAGTTTTCCCTAACCCAACCTCTCCGGCTCTTTTACCTCCCCCCTCCCACTTCCTAAAAACTCACTAAGGCTGCCCATGCTCACCTCCTTCTACCTAACCAACTACATGCAGCCTTTAAAAGCCGTACATAGCTAATCTACGTACCTAAGTGGTAAGTAGACTGCGTAATTAACCTACCTACCTCCTTTTTTTCCTTTCACAGTCATTACTTCTCCTACTTACCTGGCTGACTTTTCTTATTGATCACAAATAATGTACACACAAAATGGAAGTTGCTCAGATTAATTTATAGATAAATGCAAACAGATGCATGAATTGCAGGGGTAATCTGCTAGAAACAGAAACACTGGGAAGGAAACAGACTATACCATTCTATCTGTAAAATAAAATGCAGATATGTCCGTTACACATATTTGCAAATATATGATAAGCCACCAGTCACCGTCAAGGCCTTTCTGCATATAGTGGTCCTAACTCTAACAATGAGAGTCCCAATGTTGGGTCATATATATATGTTTTTAAATTGAGAGCCAAACTTACCTCAGGTGACACCCCTTAAAGCCTCCAGAATAGCTGCTCTGTAACAACACCCCCTCTCAGCTGTTGCTCCCAGACAAGCTCCAAAACAATATAAACACAAAATGGAAGTTGCTCAATCAATTTATAGGTAAATGCAAACAGGTGCATGAAAGGCAGGGGTAATCTGCTAGCCACAGAAACACAGCTCACAAATAATGAACAGCTTTATTTTTCAACTCAGATTTAGAGTTGAGCTACAAAACATCACTTCCCAACTGATTTATTCCCCCCCACTTGTAGTTTAACATACTTTTGCCGTGGTGCAGATTTGCAAATTTTTTTGCTCTTACTCTCAACCAGCCCCTTAAAGTGTAAAGTTTGATCTTATATAGCACTATTTCAGAACATGTGAATGGACCAATAAAGTAAATGTGCAATGACCATATGTCGATTTCTATAAAGGACAAACCACAGTAAGTGAAATCAGTTTACTTAAAATTCTGTCAAAAGGTTACCACAGGGACAAGTCTTCACAATATATCCATATAAAAGATCTCTGAGAGTTGGTTCAGTGGAAATTTAGACTGTGTTGATGAACAGCATGTGCCAAAGTATTTCTCCTATTCCATCTGCTCATACCTAGAAAAAAGAAGAAAGAAATACACGTCTTGAGTTGATGAGAGGTGGCAAGAATACACATTGTGCTATGAGGTAAGGTCTGCAGTGCCAAATTGTTCTATTGCCCAGACAAGAAGACAAACAACTTTGTTATCCCTGGATACCTCATCAGTCCCACAAAGTTCAGTCTTTCACTTAAAGGGAATAAACTGTATAATTAATCTATAGTATATATTAATCTATTAAATTGGTATATCACATCACTGGCAGGGTATTTTAACCACTGCAGGGGTTGGAGGAAGCAGGGATTGGATAGAAGTGTCCAAAGCTAAAAGAAGACCTGTGGCTGAGAAGAAAAGACAAAAAGAGGTAGAAGGGAAAGGAAGACTTTACATGATGAGAGACTAATAAAAGAGGTTGTGGTAAGTGACAGAATCAAGGAGAAGATCCGGCAGAAGCTGATCAGGAACACCTATCAAATGGCTTTAAAAAAGGTGAAAGAGACACCAGCAGGGTAAGAGACGATGTGCCATCGGAGGACATCTGCTAAATAAGAGGAGCAATGCTGGAGGGATCAAGTGGGCTGGCCATTATCCAATGGTTATTGTAGTAGGATCCATGTTTGTGAAGTTTATATTTGCAATCATTGGACCTCATTCAGAAATGCCTGTCGATGGAGACTTATGCATATCAGATGCGTAAGTCCCCTTGACAGGTAACATCGCATGCGCACGCCAGGTGTTACTTGGCGGATGTCCTTGCGTATAGAACTGAGTTCTGTATGTGTGGACTTATGTAGATGTCCATCATATTCGCATGCCTAAATCTTGCTACACAGACGGGATTATGCATACAAATGATGGCCTGGGGTGGAGAGCGGAACATCTGCGCGGATCAGCGTTCGTAAGAATGCAGATACGTGTTTATTACTTAAGGTAGGGTGCTGGACACTTAAATGTCCAGAACTCCGTAAGAAGGAGGAGAGTGACGGGGCGTGCACTCCCCTCCTCCGTGCTTAATATCAGGTTTACTACGTATGTAAATTGCATGCAAATTTGAATGAGGCCCATTATATTTCCAAAAATGACATGTATAGTTGTAACACCCTCTCTAACGCAGTGCCAGCACCCAAGTGTTCTTGCGGGATGTAATTAAAATAATCCAGTGCAACCTGGGAAACTCCTTGTACCCAGACAAGACCTTTCAAAATCTACAATCTGATTGATTTACTAATTGATATTGAAACACTACAAATAAAATGTTTCTTAAAAGAGTATTTACTATACTATACTATACTATACTATACTATACTATACTATACTATACTTATGTTTATATATCTTATTAATACATTTAAACAGTTGAGTACAAACTAAACTCCCAAGCTAAGTATAGATGTATTTGTAAACTGTTCATATACTATTCTCTAGCAGCGCTGCAATAAATCTTTTGTTGGTGCTCTTGATGAGTAGGGTGCCTTATATCAGTTCTGGCCTCTTTTATAACTGTCTAATTTCTCTAAAATGATATACTTAGCTGAAGATCCATGCAAGGAGTATAGTTAAAAGCCCAATTAATGTAGCACTGATAATTTACACTTCTTTCTTATTATCATAATTAATAGATGAATCAAAGCACATAACAAAATGTTCTCTTTAAGACCAGAACTAAACCTCTTGACATGTTCCATTCGCATGGATGTCTGGAGGTCCGCACAGAAGAGGAGAGTGAACTCCCCTGTCACTCCCTTCTCTTATATGGACTTTGCAGCAGTAACGCTGCCATAATGATCCGCACAGCAGTCTTTAAACCAGCCCTTACCGTATAATTTCAATTCTAACTCTTCCACCGTGCGGAGGTTTGACGGACGGAGGGGATGGCCTGCTCTGTCGTTATGGTCTTGCAGCGTACAGAATTGCATTCTATATGGTAAGAGATTCCTGTTGTAACTACAGGCGCACAGATTTGGGCTTACTTATGCAAGAGTCTGGATGTGGTCCTTAGTAAAGATAAATTCTGAATAAAACCAGAATGGAAGCTGCTCAATCAATTTATTAAGCAAATGTTAAACAGGTGCATGAAAGGCAGGGGGTTAACCTGCTAGCCACAGAAACAAAGGAAAAAATTGCCCCAGCACACTGCCATAAACCAGTAACAAACTATACTGTTCTATCTGTAAAATAAAACACAGAAATGTTCGTTACGCATATTTGTACAAATATGAGATAAGCCACCAGCCACCGTCAAGGCCTTTCTGTATATGGTGGTCCTAACTCTAACATAACAATTCCCAGTATTGGTAAACTATACTATCTGTAAAATAAAACACAGAAATGTTCGTTACGCATATTTGTACAAATATGAGATAAGCCACCAGCCACCGTCAAGGCCTTTCTGTATATGGTGGTCCTAACTCTAACATAACAATTCCCAGTATTGG
>WWET01003452.1:150246-165840 GCA_011038615.1 Limnodynastes dumerilii
CCAGTCCCCCCCCAGTATCCCCCATCATATGTCCACTTCTGCCAGCATCCCCCATCATGTGTCCAGTCCCCGCAGTATCCCTCATCATGTGTCCAGTTCCCCCAGTATCCCTCTTCATATGTCCAGTCCCCCAGCATGTTTCCAGCATCCCCCAGCAGGTATCCAGTAGTCCCCGCAGCAGTTGTCCTTCCAGTATATGACATCATATATCCAGAATCCATGCCTCCGTCCCACTTGCCCTAGAAGTCCCGCTGCTCTTCTCAGGCGCTGCTCTTCTCCTCTGCAGGCGGGACGCAGGCTTTGAATGACGTTGTGTGACCCAAGGTCACGCAGCGTCATTCATAAGGGGAGGAGGCCGGGGAAGGCAGCGCCGCTGCAGAACCGATACTTATGCTAGGTATGGTTCGCAGAATCAATTGCTAATGAGCGCCGCTGTTTATAGCAGCGCTCATTAGCAACCGGTTCACAGGACCATACTTAGCATTAGGTATCGGTTCTGCAGAACCGGACAGAACCGGCTGAATCCCACCTCTGGTGTCCACCCTCTAAAAGGTCCACTCAGTCTTCTTGATCTTCTTCTTCCCCCTATGCAAGGGTTCTAAACCGTAGTTTTTCTTAGGGTCTGTTCTTCTTTATCACTCAAAAAATAGAAAACAACCAAGCATGTGTGGCAACGTTTCACTAGATGTACCCTTTTATCAGGTTTCCCAATTGCCTACTCACATTTGGTGCTTCTTGTAATATATACTCATAAGGGTTTCTTTTCTTTTTTCAGGTTTTCTTTCAAAGTTGGTTTTGATTCTCTCCTCTTCTTCCAATGTTCAGGTAAGTAAGGATTATCTTCTTCAGGGATCCTCCTTTGGATGGAATTCTTCTCACCACCAATGACCAAAAAGAAGAAAAACACCCTGTGCAGTCTGTTTATTCAAACAATAAGCTCACAGTTCTTGGGATATACTCACAAAACGTGTGTCTTGTGTTCAATACTTGTAATTTACACAGTCTGGTACATGGATTCACTCTACACTCTTACAAGTATTGAACACAAGACACACGTTAGTGAGANCAGATAAATAAAGATTGTCTCCTCATGGGATCCTCCTTTGGATGGAATTTTTCTCACTCCCCACAACCAAAAGAAGAAAAAACCTTGTGCAGTCTGTTTATTCAGACAGTAAGCTCACAATTCTTTAGATATACTCACAAAACATATGTCTTGTGTTCAATGCTTGTAATTTCCACAACCTGTGGTATATGGATTCACTCTTCCGGTGTTCAGGTAAGTTAAGACTGTCTTCTTCAGGGATTCTCCTTTGGATGGAATTCTTCTCACCTCCAATAACCAGCAGAAGAGAAAAACACCCTGTGCAGTCTGTTTTTTCAAACAATAAACTCGCAATAAATTCTTTGGATATACTCACAAAACATACGTCTTGTATTCAATACTTGTAGTTTCCACAATCTGTGGTACATAGATTCACTCCTTTCTTCTGTTTTAAGGTAAATTCCTTTCCGTATGGAAAACTGAATTCTCCCCCTTATATAGATATATAATAACAGAAAAAAATGAATTGAAATAATTATCAGATATAATAAAGAACCCCCTCAGGGAAATTCAGTCCTTTAAGGGTCCCTTCTGACTGGAAAAATATTCGTACTCCTTGGTCAGAATATTTGCTCCAAAAAACTCTTTATTTAAAACAGCTTCTTAATAAAAACCAATTATAAAAAAACAACAAATGAATAAGAAAGACATCTTCATTGTTCCAAAAACCTTCTTTCCTTCCTCCACAAAGTAGAGGGATTGCCTCCAAAACTCACAGTCCTATAGGTACTACTGCCTACAAGATGGTATCAAAAAACACCTCACACTGTTAGCGTAACTCACAATACCGGGGCCCCGTGCGAATCCACTATCAGGGAGGGAGAGGAAGTATACTGGGACCGGAGCAATGGGTAATCCACACCTGGGGTTCTCACCGACGCGTTTCGGACACGTGTGTGTCCTTTCTCAAGGTATCACCCCCCAGAAGGAATCCGCCTCCTTTTAAAGCTTGCCTCTTCCTGTTGTTCCAATCATCTAATTCTATTGATTGTTGCTCATTATTTTCGTTTTTTTCCTTATCTTCTTATTCTGTCATACACCACCTTCATAAAAATTCCCATAAAATTCAAATTTTCAACAATATAAATAACTTAACTCCACATGGCTAATGGAAACAATCTTTATCCTGTTACTTTCATTGGTCCGTAATACTTTTATCAATTCTATTTACCAAAATAATAATTAACTCCTATTCCGTTATTATGTGTCGCTAAATTTATCATCTTCCTTTTAAATTCGAAGTTTGTTATTTAGAAACCTACCTAATAGTAAAGTTTCAAATCTCTGCTGACGGGAAATGAGCCCGCCGCAACTCCCATACAGAGTAACTCCTTCACTGCCGTATTGGCAGCTGCGAACTTCTGCTATATGCATAACTCTTTCACTGCCATTAGCAGCTGCGGTCTTGGATATTATAAAAAAGGATCTCTTCTTACCTCTAATGTGTCCGTCTACCCATATACACATAATTCTATGCTTTTAACAGTAATAATGGGAACGTCAGGTCTCTTAATGATTGACTCAGAGACAGCCTCATTAGTCACCCTTACGTAACCATACATACTGCTCCTTACAAGTGGGGGAATGAATCTAGCCCTAACTAACGAAGATAGGGATAGGAAAAAACGTCCCTAATACTTCAAATGTTCATAATTCCTTCTGACCCCCAACTAATGTTCTCTCCTGTGGTTCAGATCTTTACTTTAAAGGTGATCTAAATTTTTGGACCCTTTTTTTCAACTCACAGTCCTCCTCTTTATGATACTAAGGGGGTCCTTTTCCTATCACTCTCCAGGTTTTCACTGTGGAAAAGACTGTGGTCTCCCCATGAATAATGCTCCAATTATCCCAACATATTCTTACATATCTCTCCCAGATAAACAAAGTGATGGTTAACCCAATAATAAATTAATAAAAAGTGGAAACTTTTATGTGAAAGAATGTGAAAACAATTATACAAAAATCCGTGTGAAAAACTATAATAAATGTGTAATTGCCATGGTAATGAAAATAAGTGATGGAAACAATTAACCAGCCCTTACCGTATAATTTCAATTCTAACTCTACCACTGTGCGGAGGTTTGACGGACGGAGGGGATGCTCTGTCGTTATGGTCTTGCAGCGTACAGAATTGCATTCTATATGGTAAGAGATTCCTGTTGTAACTACAGGCGCACAGATTTGGGCTTACTTATGCAAGAGTCTGGATGCGGCCCTTAGTAAAGATAAATTCTGTTAATTTTGGTTAGCTTTTCTTCCTGACCCAGATCTCGTTCTCTATAGATATACTCATCTGTGTGTATCAAAATGACTGAATATGTATTCTGTATATGTAATATGTATTCTGTAAGACGCTCACAATTTTCTCCTGAATTTACACCTCGCTGCTCTGTTTCTTTGTTTCCTCCAGGTCTGTTTCTAAAACACTGATCTGCCTTCAGACTCTCAGCTGCTGTCTCTGTATCAGCTGTGTCTTTATCTTGCTGGCTCTGTTTGTGTTTCTCTCATACTGAATCTCACTTCTTCAATCCTTCTACCTCTCTGACTATGGCTTGTCCGTTATTCCCCTAACCCTTGTAACTGCTGGCTCTTTCTAAAACATCCTCTGCTGTCCTCATGCTCCTCTTTTGAAAGCAGACTCTCCAGCTCTATGACACAGTGTATGCTGTAACTCTGCATACTAGCGGTGACACACAGTCCTCTCTGTATCAAAACAGGGGCTACATAGTTGTCAGCTAAGTTTTATTTTAGGGGGACAAGTACAAAAAATCATGGTTTAAGTGGTAATTAACCAATTCAGGCTCGGTGCTCCTCACAAAAACAACAGAAGTATTAGCAAATTCTTACAAATCCTGCAAGGTCCCATAATGCAATGTGACCTGTACATTGTCATTATTCATTTTCTTTATGATTCGGCATTATGACAGTGTTCATGCATACATCGTTCACACATGGCGGACTGGATTTACAACAACACTTTTTTAACTCATTTGCCTAGTTTTCTGATCAGTGGTACTGCACATGCGTAGTAACTATTTAACGCTATCTACGTAGAATTTCCTTACTTATATTGCATGCATGCGGTCTTTAAAGATTTTAACACACCAATCTGATTTAGGCCCATTTCATACTTATCATCTTATAGTTGGTATGGTCATGCTTCTATAGCAGTCTTCTATTTGCCTATATAGTGTACCCACTTAATATTTTTATTGCATTATATAAAACAAATAATCACTTGAAATAATTTTCATATTTTTATTGAAAAGAAGTGCTGAAATGTGTTTAAACTGGCAATACATGTTGGTTTATGCAGCAGAAAGGAAGAAGGGAACCCACTCCTGGTCCTAAGTAATGAAGCAGATTTCTTGGATATAAAATTCATTGAGTAAACGTTCATTCCTCATTCCTTATGGTCAGTAAAAACTATAGAGCTAGATAGATTTGAACATGGAAATATGTATATGTGTATGGGAATGGTTAAGATTGGAAAGCATGTAGCTATTATTTTTATTGTCCCACAGCTGTTACTGACACAGATGTGGAGTGGCTATAGTTTCTTCATCAAGCAGTTGCTTAGCTTTGGTCAAAGGTGTCATCCACTGTGTTAGTAAAGATACCTCATGATGGGCTAGATGACATGACCATCCTTAGCAACACCACAGGTTTGAGGCAGTGATTTGCATTAAATCACTACCTCAAGTCCAGATCAGGGATATTTACAGAATTCAGGAGCCTCCAGGATATTATGGGATATTTGGAAAATTATAAATTAGGGACAAAAGTTGTTGCAAAGTGGTAGAAACCTACTGATTAATACTTCTATGTGTTAAAGAAGGTGAAGTAGAGTTCAGCAACAGAGTGATATAAGTAGTGGAGGAGAGTTTGCAGATACCAAGAAAAGGGGGATTATAAACAGTGATATTAAAATCACCTACAATGATGGTGACAAAATCAGAGAACAGGAAATGAAGTGTTCACAAAATTATTGGTGTGGTCAAAGGCTCTGTATGTGGTAATGGGAGCATGGACAGAGCCAGTGGTAGGTGTCTGGCCACCCTTAGCTTTGCAACACACCAGTGATAAAATATTTTGAATGAAACACATAGTCACAGTACATGTTTAAAAGCATCCAGCCACATGGCCAGTGACTCACTGACCATGCGGCTGGATGCTTCTAAACATGATTTGTAACTAAGTCCCGGCCGCAGTGGTTCAGGGCCGCATGATCTGTCACTGGCTATGTGCGGCTGCCGGCTGGATGCTGTTATCATGAATTGTCACTAAGTACCGGCCGCAGCTGTTTACATGAGGGCTGGCTGGTTGCTAGGATACCAGCTAGCCCTCATGTAAACCATACCTCCCAACATTTGAGAATTGAAAAGAGGGACAAAATTTTGCGACATGGTAGAGGGGGTGTGTCTTGTACCTCGCAGTGGGTGTGTCTGGGAAATGTGGGTGTGTTTTAAACTGGCGGGTCTAGTCAAGGGTTAATTAACTTTTTTTAATGGGGCAGTGAGTATTATTATAAGCCTGCAGGGTTAGCTAGCACTAGGCTTCATCAAACATGTGGAAGCTGACCCTTCAAGATTATAATGATACTGACTGCCCCATTAATAAAAGTTAATTAACCCTTGAGCTACTCAAGATGCTGACTGCACTTAGCATGCCAGGGTCCTTGTTATGGCTATTGGTCTCCCTGGTCCTTTCACAGCCCATGCAGATAGGACAAGCAAAGCATATAGTAGTTAGTAGGGGCCCCCAGGCTACTCACCAGTCCAGAGCAGGGCAGTGGCAGCAGGGGAGACACGCTGGCTGCCCCTTTATTATTTATCCAGCCTCCATATGTCTGCCCCTTTATTATTTATCCAGCCTCCACATATCTGCCCCTTTATTATTTATCCAGCCTCCACAGATCTGCCCCTTTATTATTTATCCAGCCTCCATGTCTGCCCCTTTATAATTTACCCAGCCTCCACATGTCTGCCCCTTTATTATTTATCCAGCCTCCATATGTCTGCCCCTTTATCATTTATCCAGCCTCCATATGTCTGCCCCTTTATTATTTGTCTAGGCCTCCATATGCCTGTCCCTTTATTATTTGTCCAGCCTCCATATACCTGCCCCTTTATTATTTGTCCAGGCCTATATATGCCTGTCCCTTTATTATTTGTCCAGCCTCCAT
Organism: Limnodynastes dumerilii; assembly: GCA_011038615.1. NCBI lineage: Eukaryota > Metazoa > Chordata > Amphibia > Anura > Limnodynastidae > Limnodynastes > Limnodynastes dumerilii. Next base: position 156,537 of record WWET01003452.1, read on the forward strand.
ATGCCTGCTCCTTTATTATTTGTCCAGCCTCAATATGTCTGCCCCTTTATTATTTGTCCAGCCTCTATTTGTCTGCCCCTTTATTATTTGCTCAGCTTCCATATGTCTGCCCCTTTATTATTTGTCCAGCTTCCACGTGTTTGATGAAGCCTAGTGCCAGCTAACCCTGCAGGCTTATAATGATACTGACTGCCCCATAAATAAAAGTTAATTAACCCTAGAGCTACTCAAGATGCTGACTGCACTTGGCATGCCAGGGCCCTTGTTATCGCTGTTGGTCTCCCTGGTCCTTTCACTGTCTGTATCCCTCCACAACCCATGCAGATAGGACAAGCAAAGCATATAGTAGTTAGTAGGGGCCCCCAGGCCACTCACCAGTCCAGAGCAGGGCAGTGGCAGCAGGGGAGACACGCTGGATGCTGGCTGGGGACACTCAGAAACTCCGCAGTGGTGATTTCCTGTGTGCGGAGTTTTCTCTCTCAGATTGTCACAGTGCCACCTGCTGGACAACTGGCTCATTGCAGCTCAAATAAAAAAAACCAAAAAAAAACCCTCTTCTTTGCTTATCGGGACAACGGACGGGGCAGCGGGACAATGCACGGAAATTGGGACTGTCCCGCGGAAATCGAGACAGCTGGAAGGTATGTGTAAACCGCTGCAGCCGGGACTTAGTCAGACTAAGTCCCAGCTGCAGTGGTTTACATGTGGGCTGGCTTGTATCCTAGCAACCAGCCAGCCCTCATGTAAAGCACTGCAGCCAGGACTTAGCCAACCGCACATGGCCAGTGACAGACCATGTGGCCCTGAACCACTAATGGTGGTGCAGCCCAGGGGGCACAGCAGTCAAGACATTTTCAGACTGATGGAAATATGTAAACACAACAATACCTAAAGGAGCTCCAACTGTCCCCCCACTAGAGGACAAAACCTATAAAACATAGAAATTATCCTATAGTAATATTATAAACAAATATAGGGATGGAACAGCGCTCCTTACTGTGGGACAAATGTAAATCTTCACTTTCTATAAGATCTTTCAAATAATCACATCGTAATGCCAAATCAATTTCTTCTACAATTTCACACATAAAGAATGTCTCTAAAGAACCATCATAAAGAAATCCATAAATCTGAAATATACTTGCAACGTGTCTTTTTCCTCTTTTCTTTCCTTTTTGTTCTCACCTTGTGTGTTTACTCACCTTGAAAAAGCCTGCAGTCAGTTGAAACACGTTGGTTGATAGCGGGAGCACTTTGTCCAGAGGTAATGAGTAAAAATAAGAAATGATTTATTGTACACACACAGGGCCAGATCCAGGCCTATGTACGCGAGCGATTTTACGCTAGCCGCTGACGTAAAATCGCACATTAGTATTTACTGCGCATGCGCGCAGCAGTTGTTACGCCACGTAACTCTGAGCATACGGCCAGTCATGTATCAGCAGAATCAATGTGAAAAAACAAAGTGGTTTCCTGGTCTACTATTTCCAGTGTAGGCTCTCATGATTTACTAACATGCACAAAGCCCAAGGGGCTAAAATGTGAGTAGATCACGATTATTTTTATTATATGAATACAGTTAAAACATTCTGTACAAAGGAGGTCTGTAATTTGTTTTTTCATGAGGAAAAAATTCTGGTATATGCTGGAAGTTTGAGGAATTCGGATGGGAAAAGTTTGAAATGGAAACAGAGACACCTTTAAATTGACATGGATACAGCCCAAGAGGCCTAAAATGTTATGATATTGATATGATATTACTCATTTATTACATGTTATAACGTGCTTACATGAAGAAAGCATATTTATTTATATCTCCACATGATTATTGATTGAGATCTGTAACAAAGAAATAATTGAGCATAAAGGAGTGAACTTTATTAGCAAAAAACAGTTTTTTCCCCCTGAACTTATAAATAGAACAAAAAGGAAAGAAAATAGGAAAAAGATACATTGCAAGTATGTTTCAGATTTATGGATTTCCCTGTGACGGTTCTTAAAAGACATTGGGCCTGATCCAGACCTACAATGTGGCGCTGAGTGTACTAACGCTCAGCGTTACATCGTGGGACTCCCCCTGACACTCCTCCTGCCCCATCGTATTTACACTCCCTTCTGCCGGCTGAAGGCTACCCTAACTTCAGCCGGCGTAAGGGAGTGTAAATACGCTGGGACAGCGGCATTAGTACGATAACGCCGCCCTCCCAGCCTCATTACCCTCCCACCCCCCGCCTACCTGCTCTAACTTCAGCATAGTAACACTGGAGGACACCCCCTCCAGCCCGGCGCATGCGCAGATCGTCTTTTTAGACAATCTTTCAGATCGTCCTTTAGACGATCTTACGCTGCGTAGCGTAGTTCAGGATCGGGGCCATTCATTTTAGAACGTGAATATATGAAAGATCTTACAAAAATGTAATACTTACATTTGTCCCACATTAAGAAGCGCTGTGTTATCCTTATATTTGTTTCAAATTTTCAGACTGACTGTCCTACATTTCCACTGGTGGTCTGGAGGTAATCCCCAACTCCCTAAGGGCCGCCATTGAAATCCGCAGGCCACTGCTCCACCTGTTATTGAATATATCAGAGCTTTCACTTAGATCCCCAGCACCACACAACATGTGTATGCAGTCACACAGTGACACAGTACTCCAAGCACTCCTGACACACCACGTGGCTGCACTGCTTTAGTAATAAGCCGGCATTCAGCACAGACATACTATAGTGCTTGGCACTATAGACCTGATTCACACTTAAGAACGCGATAGGTTCCTAAATATTTATCTTGGTAAAAATTACAGCATCTTTGAGTTTGTCGAACAAATCCGTAATGAGGGGTAAAGGGTATTTATTCTTCACAGTAATCTTATTCAAGTCACTGAAATCGATAGTAGGACGGAGTGAACCATCTTTTTTAGCAACGAAGAAGAACCCCGCCCCCATGGGAGAACGAGAAGGGCGAATAAAGTTTTTTTTGAAGATTTTCTTTAACGTAATCGTCCATTGCTTTGGTCTCTGGAATAGACAAGGAGAACAAACGGCCCTTTGGATAAGTCGAACAATTTCCCCTCTGGACCAGTCAATGACAGGATTATGCTTGGTAAGCCACGGATGGCCCAAAACCACTTTGGCAGCAGGGGAAGAAAAAATATAAAATTGAATGGTCTCCGAATGGCAGGCCCCTACCTGGAGTTCAATGGGCTCCGAGATGCGAGAAATGGGTCCTCCGGAGAGAGGAGCACCATTGAGGCCACAGGCAATTATAGGCGGAGACAAGGGTAGGGTGTTAATTCCCCATTTCTTGGCCGAATCTGTGTCCAGGAAGTTTCCGGCTGCACCGCTGTCAATAAAGGCCTTGGTTTTAATGGAGGAGTCTCTGATTATGAGAAGGACCGAGCGGAGTAGAGAATTGGAGGAAGAAATCAAATTAAAACCCAGATGAATCTCCTCCATATTCACCTGGCTGAGTTGTTTCCCGAGGGAACAGCGTAACTACGACCGAAGGGGTGAGGCATTTAAATCGAACAGTATGGGCGTGCTTAGGAGTGTAAGAAAAAGCTTGGAAAAGTTAGGGTTTGGAAAGTGTAAAACGGCAAAAGTATGTCCGATCGAGGGGAGTGCATAGTAATTATGTACGCATTGAAACAGGAAGGAAACGTAGGTCTGGATCTACCCCATTATTAGGTTGCGGAACCAAAGTTATTGCTTAGCTTTGCTTTTCGCCTTTGCACCACTTATGAAAGACGGAGCAAGGGAAGAAAATAACAAACCTGTCAGCTGGTGCCTGAATTTCAAACTCTTCCAGTAAAAGGAGAAATCTTTTTAAACTTGTAGAAGAATCATTCTTGCAAGTTTTTTCTTCCTTTCTTCATAAGCTGCTCTGAAGAGACCGGGAAGGGAAACGGGAAACTAAAATAGTGCATTACCTCTCTAAGATGTTGAAAACATAATCACATTTATTTCAAAAATTCACAATAACAGTAAAAACTAGGGCAATTTTATAAACTCAAAAGCAAAGTAGGGAATAAAACTACAGTCCCAGGAAGTCTTTACTTTCACCATTTGTGTAACAGTCAGGTAAGGAGCTATCACACCAGTCAGTGGCCACCAACACGTTTCAACATTTTATTCTTTGTCAAAGAAATAGGGTTGGATGGGAGGGTAAGGATATATATAAAAAGTCCTGAACAAAAGGACTCAAAAATAATAAGGTCTAAAGCAATAGTAAGGAAATGAAAGTTTCATTTCACTGAAAAGAATGATCATGAGTTATCATTATACACTTTGAGGCATAATTTTAAATACTAGAAATACACTTATTGTTATTCTAGATAATTGTCCCTATTCTTAATTTGTATTCATTTCTTTTTGAATGTTTTTCTAAGAAAATGCCTTCCATAAAATTCAATGACAGGGGTAGGCTGGGAAGGGGGGGACAAACACATGCAAATGGCCCTGTGTAGTCTTTCCCAATGTCTGCAGGGTTTTTCTCATTTGGGATGTTATAACATTGCTGTTATTCAAGGACCCAATGTTAAGGTACCCCGGAAGTACCGAGGTGACCTAGAGAAAAGAGAGACGAGCAACTTACAAGGGTGTAGAGCCTGAGATCGGACCGAGTGTTCGCTAGGGCCCCTGATGGTGGGGATAGACTGGAGCTGGTAGGAACCCATCAGGATACAGCTCTGGAGAGGTTACTCGGGAGAAGAAGGTGAGTAAAAGACAGGACCAAGTGGGACTGGGAAGGGAGAGGCGGAACAGCGGGAACAGAAATACCAGAAGGGACTGGACTTAACGGACAACGAAAAACAGGGATCTGACAGGTCTGGGAAGACGGGACAAACACTGACTAACAAGAACAGACTAGGAGATGCACACACTCACTTATACAGGAAGATTCCCCTAATGGGATACAGACACAGTCACTCAGGCAAAGGTAGGGTTAATACAGAGGCGGGTATAACAATAAGGAACAGGTTGGGGAAAAAGACACAGAAAGGTAAGGTCAGTGGAACCAGGCAGGACAAAAATGGGGCACTCAGTAATCAGGCAGAAGATACAGAAATAACAAGGCAGAGAGAGAGAAAGAGCTGGCAGGCACCACGAAGGAACTATAACCAGCGTCTGCCGAGAGGAGGAGAAGGATATTTAAATAGGAGAAGGACCAATCAGCAAACAGCAGAGATCGCGCCAATGGAAGCAATGCCATGGCAACCGAGACGCGCCTCAAGCTGCAGCCGACAGTCTGAAGGAATGTGCATCTCTGGTTGCCAGGGAGACGTCACCGCTGCGAGCCGGAAGCCGGGGAGGAAGAAAACACTGCGGGCAGACGGAGATCAGCAGACGGGCCCAGAGGAGAGAAGGGAGGTAAGTATAGAAGGTGCTGCAGAGGTAAGGAATCAGAGGGGAGACGGAGACCAGCAGCAGCCATGCGACGGGGCCTGACACATTTATACTTTCCACCCATAATAGGGCACTATTTGACATAAAACCCTATATGCTCCATAACATATCTCTTTTTCTCATTTGTAATTTCAATTCAAATTCCTTAACAGTCTAAGAGATAATACTATTAGAGACGGGCATACAGATGTAGGAAAAAATGTCTGGCATACAGGCTGTAAAGTGATAATTAGGAGGCAGTCTGTATTGTATGGCAGTTAGAATGCAGTCTGTATAGTATGATGGTAATCAGGATGTAGATTTTATCAACTGCCGCTCCAGCGGATGTGCTTCAGTGTAGCATCCTAGTTGTTGCCTAGCAGCTAGGACACACATTTCTTATGGGAGCCTAGAGTCAGCAAAGACCGACTTTAATTTATTTAAAATATTCAAAAAATAATGGTGGCACAAAAGTTAGGAACTGAGTAATAATGTGACCAATCCAACGTACACCACACCTTTTGCACAGATCTGCAAAGATGAGCACGTAATGGAAAATAAAGGTAAAAATAAATCTGAAAACAGGAACTGCCCTCATGGTAGAAGTATATCTACTGTATATAACATGATAGAACTCACATACTTTGAAGAAATATGTTTAGGCTTATCTGGATGTCCTGGCATTAGCAAATTCAAACAATATGAAATATGATAAAAGAAAAAAAACAATTCCTAGTAAAGATTCTTAAAATAATTATATTTATTTCCTTATGATTAAAAGTATGTATGCTTTCTTCACATCTGTCCTGATGTGTGCTCTGTTCTACTGAGGCTGTAGCAGACTTTCATTGCTCCACAGTGAGCTGGAAAATTAGTTTAAAGAAACATTGTTGGTAGGATATTTAGTCAGCAAAGCTTCAGGTGTGTCTTAGATCAACAATGAAGTGTAGCATCTGCTGTATTGACACTTGTATACCTTGCAAATTAATTGTTGATTGAAAGTGGTCAACATAGCAGTTAATTAGCAATTTACATTATATAAAATTAAAAATATATGGAGCATTTTGTGGGGGTAATTGGTGGAACCCTTACAGCAGGCCAGTTAGAAGGACTAGTGAAGGACTTTTTTTTGTTCTTACACAGTGTGGGTACAAAAAGGACTGGAGGAACTTCAGTGGACATGACTGTGGAGCATATGAAAAACTGTTGTATACAATGAGGCAATTGCATTCATTTATAAATTGAGATAATGAATACAAATAGAATCCTGGGGAGAAAGCGCTGTTGCTGCTGCACTCAACCTCTAGCAAAAGAAAATCCACACTCCCAAAACACAGATAGAAGGTGTAAAAAGGAGAGGGAGAGTGCGCTGCAACCTCTAAATGACCTAAATACCTCAATAAACGTTCTTGATATAGCTGAGTGGGCCCTATACATAAGCCATATCGGTAAGTAATGTGCATATGTTAGGCTATCACCAAGCATAAAAACTTCTAGTTAATTGGGTATATACACAAGGATATCCTAGAAGATTTTATGCTTGGTGATAGCTTAACATTTGCACATTACTTACCAGTATGGCTTATGTATAGGGCCCACTCAGCTATATCAGTAACGTTTATTGATGAGGTATTTAGGTAATTTAGAGGTTGCAGTGCACTCTCCCTCTCCCTTTTACGCCTTATATAAATTGAGATAATTCCAAGCACTTTTTCATACAAAAATAGCTACTGCAAATATATAAATAAAATAAAACAAAGATCTAATAGAAAAAAAACACCCAACTTATGAATGTTGATTTTATATCATTTTTGTTTTGGTTTCAAATCTCTGTTATGTTTTGATTTTGACAAAACCACCTTCAAATGTTTTGATTTTGGTTTTAATATCAATAACATTTCTGGTTAATTCAAATCAAAGTAGACCTCTTTATGGTTCAAAGTATTGTTTTCACCAGTACTGGTTAAAGGTTGCACTGGCTAAACTAAGCAACAGACCAGTTTAAAAGAATACAGCATATCTATGAAACATAGTGGCACAACAGTGGCAGGTAGGGTGGAAGTTTAATAAACTATATGACCCCATAGAATATTCAGACTGGAAGAAATCAAAAAGTGGAAGCAAATGAAGTAAATTAAGGGAAGCAAGGAAAAGGCCAATCCAGTTATCAAGAAAATAAAAAAAACTTTATATGAACCCCTGTATAAATGATTGAGGATCTGAGCGCCGTCTTGGTTCCACTGGAAACCTCAAAATTTCGGTTTTCACACAATCCAAACCACTTATCTTTCATAATTACATTGGGCCTGATCCATAGCTACGTGTCCATTACGTTTCCTAGTGTAGCGTACTTGCGTATTTACTATGCACTCCCCTTGTCACTCCCCTCGGTCGGACGTAGTTTAGCCGTGTTACGCTTTCCAAACCCTACCTTAATTTTTCCAAGCGTAACTCCTGGCGGCCGTAATGACTGAACGTACTTACGCTGCTAAGCACGCCCATACTGTATGATTTAAATGGCTCACCCCAACCTCCGAAGCGTAATTACGGGTGTCGTATGGCTGGCACGCCCCTTCATACATAATTACGAGGATGATACGCCTCTGGCCCTTACACTCTGAGTTACATGGCGTAACATCTGCTGCGCATGCGCCATAAGTACTAATGGACGCTTTTATGCTAGCGGCTAGTGTAAATACATGCACGTACGTAGTTCTAGATCCACCCCATTAAGCTTACATTTCCAAATTCTTAGTAAAACCAGGATAATCAATCAAAAACACTAGTTGAAATTACATTATTATTATTATTAATGTTTATTTATAAGGCACCACACAGTAACCGCAGCACCGTGCAGAGACATAAAAATGGACACTATAACTACAGATATTAGAAAAATAGAAATTTATAGTAATAACTAAGAAGTAATACTGGTGATGAGTTACACAAAGTTTAGTAAAAATAATAGCAGTTAGTTTATTTAGATGAGAATGTTTAAAACTAGTAGTTGCATTAAACTTTTGCTTTACATGATATATAATCATTTTAATTTCCTTCATCCATCTAAATACCATGTCTAAATAAAAGACTAAAAAATACATGACTTATAGTGAATTACTTCTTGTTACCAAGTAATTTTTCAGTTTCCTTCTCATTTATGTGTTGCTTTATAAAACTCTAAATATTCTTTAGTAGATTTGTTTTGATTAAACTGAACAAAGATTGAATGTATTATGATAATTACGCAAAATAATTATGATAATAGGATTGGATCCTAAACTATGTGCAAATTTCGTACTTAAACCTCTGCATCGGAGGCTAACATACAGAATTTGCTATTCTAATATATGCTAACAGACAACTTACACACCTAATGTATGTATGACACTTGTCGTTATAAGTTGTGGATCTGGCCCAAAGTGTCATTGAGGGCCCATTATTTGTTTTGTATCTTGATGATTTTCAGATAAAGAAATATTTATCAAGCACATGATAGTTGTATAAGCAAACAGCAAGAAACAAAGCATATAACTATATGATTTTTCCTTTATTTCAGGTGTTCATGGTGGACTAGTATGTAATCCCAGAATGTCTACTATTGCTATCATAGTAAATCTAAATAGTTGCTATCCCTTATATCTTATATTTAAAATTAATTGGTGTGTTTGTTTGTTTGTTTGTTTGTTTGTCTGTCCTGTTATGCATTCGGATACCCCTGCACCAATTAGGAAGGAATCCAAGTGAGATGGTCCAGTTGGATCATGGCCAGGTTTTATAGGGGTTTGGGTCCCAGTCAGATCTCCTGGTGGTGTACACGGGGCTGAACCATGGGAACCTGTTCTGGGCCTTCCACTAGATGGATTTAGAAGTTACAGTTAGCAGTGGAGTAGTGTTGTAACATTCTATAGACACACACAAA
>WWET01003452.1:166730-178354 GCA_011038615.1 Limnodynastes dumerilii
ATCCTCTCTGTCAGTCCTCTTAGTATCTAAAATAAAAATACAAACAGGGGGCACTCTTTGTTGTAGATCAACATTTTATTAAGATACAAAACAAGCAGCATCTGTGCGTGCCGTTAAAAACTCTCAATCTAGAGAGTGAAGGATTAGCATAAATCAAGTACCTTTTTATTAGGTTAATTACCATTACCCACTTTAAGCTGTGCAAGTTTTACCTTTTGCCTCATGGTATGATTTAACTTACAGGTAATTGTTTTTGATTGATAACTGTGGTCTGGCATACCAGTGTTTGATTGTTTGCTTAACACTTTATTGCTGCTTCAATTGGGAGGAGGATCCTCAATGTTAGTAATAAGGGTCTTCTCTTGTCAGTATTTCTATTTATTAGGTTAGTGTAGGCTGCATAGTATATGTGTATGATTGTGTGTGAAATTGTCTATTTCCCGTGGCGCTTCTACTCTGTGTGCTAATTGATAAATTTTGCAAGGACTGGGAGACAAGTGTCTGCACAAAAGAGTTGGAAGCTGCCTAGTAGTTTTTTTAAACTTAGCGCTGAGCAATCTCCCTATTCCAAATATTTCTGTGCATAGCCGTTAGGCTGCTTAAGTGTATAAATTTAAAGTGGAAAATTTTAAGTGGAAAGTAAATGCGGAGTTAGACCAGAGTTAAACAGGAGTAAAACAGAGGAAACAGAATACTACCCTTTCAACATCGGCTTCTCAAACCATCCACTGAGAATTTTGAAGTTTAAACCAGTAACACCGGCATTTAATGTACCCTCCTCTGGAAATCCTTTCCTGCTTTCCTGCACAGTGCAAGATAAACCTCTCTGATCCTGCTTCTGGTGACTGCTTTGAACTTCTATTAACCGTGCACTAAATTTATCTGCACAGAGCTTTAAATTTGATGTTCATGATTTTAACACTCTTGCACTCGTTTCATTTCTTAAGAACCTCTCTCCAGTTATTCTGCCTTTTCCACTTCTTAGTTCCTCCTTCATATTGTCATGACCCTTGTCTCTCCATCCCTGTCTCTCCTCTCTCTCACTTCCTCCCCACCCATCCTACTCACCCCATACTCTCTCCCACTCCTCCATCAGTCTTCCCTGCTTTTCCCATACCCACTCCATCGGTCTCCTCTGCCTTTCTCATACCCATCCGTCCACATCCCACCCCACTACCTCATGCCTTACCTCGCTCCTGCAACCCCTCAAATCTAATCCACATCACTCTTGTTCCCTCTCTCTCTTTCTCCTGTGCTCTGTGGAATACCAGATCCATCTGCAACAAGCTCCCTGCCATCCATGACCTCTTCATCTCCAACTCCTGCAACCTTCTCGCCATTACTGAAACCTGGCTCTCAGCTTCTGATACTACCTCCCCTGCCGCCCTCTCCTATGGCGGTCTCTCTTTCTCCCACACCCCTCGGCCTGGTAAACGCCCGGGTGGTGGTGTGGGCATCCTCCTTTCCCCTTCCTGCAGATTTAGTGTCATACCCCCTGAGCCCTCTCTCACTTTCACCTAATTTGAGGTCCACTGCATTTGCATCTACCACCCCATCAATCTAGGTATTGCTGTTGTTTACCACCCACCATTCTTTGATAATTTCTGAGCCTGGCTCCCCCACTTTTTGTCTTCTGACTTCCCCACCCATATCCTAGGTGACTTCAACATCCCCGTTGACAACCCCTCAGATCCCAGCACCACAAAACTTCTTTCCCTCTCCTCCTCCCTTGGCCTATCACAGTAGACCTCTGCACCCACCCACAACCTGGGCCACTCCCTTGACCTTGTTTTCTCACACTCATGCTCCTTGTCTGACTTCTCCATCTCTCCCTTCCCATCTCTGATCATCATCTTATCTCCTTCTCCCTCTCTTCCTCCCCCTCTCCTTCCCCGTCACCTAAACGTATTCTCACTCGAAAGAACCTCCATTCCCTTGATGTTGTGGCTTTCACCTCTTCCCTTGATCCCCTCCTCACACCCATTTCCACCATGTTCTGCCCTAATCTAGCCACCTCTATCTACAACAATGCCCTCCCCTTCTGCCCTTAATGCTGCCTGCCCTTCCTCCTCAGTCTCCCTGGATGACCTCATCAGCTCCTTTGGCTTTCAGTATCACCTCTATGCTGATGACACTCAAATCTATCTCTCCTCCCCTGACCACTCCCCCGAACTTCTGTCAAAAGTGTCAGATTTTTTGTCCTTTTGTTTCTGTGGCAAGCAGATTAACCCCCTGCCTTTCATGCACCTGTTTAACATATACTTATAAATTGATTGAGCAACTTCAATTCTGTTTTTAAAAGTGTCAGATTGCTCTTGGCCATCTCCTCATGGATGTCTGGTCGTTTTCTCAAGCTTAACATGGACAAAACTGAAATTGTAGTCTTCCCTCCTTCACGTATCCCTTCTACCCCTACTATCTCTATTACTATTGGTGACTCCACCATCTCCTTCTCCACCCAACCCCGCTACCTGGGCGTCATCCAAGACTCCTCTCTCTCCTTCACCCGCCCCATCCATGCCCTCTCACCTCCTCAACATTGCTCACATCAGACCCTTTATAAATGCAGATGCCACTAAAACACTCATTCACTCTCTTGTTATCTCCCGTCTGGACTACTGCAACATTCTCCTCTGTGGCCTCCCTCTGGTCCATCTTGCACCCCTACAATCTATACAGACAGGCTCATCTTCCTCCCCCAACGCATTGCCTCCGCCTCCCCCCTCTGTCAATCTCTACACTGGCTTCCTGCCCCTTTCAGAATTCTCTTCAAGCTCCTCACCACAACCTACAAGACTCTCTCCTCCTCTACTGCTTCCTACCTCTCCTCCCTTATCTCCATCCACACCCCTCCCGTCCACTCCGCTCTGCTGGTGACCGTCGCCTTAACTTCAACCTTATAACTACTTCTCACTCCCGCATCCAAGACTTCTCCCGGGCCGCCCCTCTCCACTGGAACAACCTATCACTTCCTAAAAGGCAATTCAGCACCCTACAATCCTTCAAACGCTCCCTTAAAACTCACTTCTTCAGGATAGCCTACCCTTCCTCCACCTAAGCTTACCTGCCCTCCCCATCCTTGTGTCTCCTGTTTATTTACCCTCTCTCACTTAGCATGTTAGCTCTTATGAGCAGGGTCCTCCTACCTCCTGTCATAACTTCTCTACCCTGTCCTCATCACTTCCCACCTTTTTCTCTCTACTATCCAGCTCTCTCCTTATTCATCTGCTCCTACACACATATCCAGCATCTTTATTTTCAATATATATTGTTCTGCTATTTTTGTACTGTATTTTATTTTTGCATTGTACCTTTATTCTATGATTTTATTAATTATTGTATTGTATATGTAACTGCTGGCTTTCCTGTTGCCTCTGTACGGCGCTGCGAATACCGTGTAGCACCTTATAAATAAATAATAATAATAATAATACCTGGATAACAGCCAAGACGCACTCCTGCTGCTACATGTGTTCCTTCGGACCTCGCACGTCACGCTATGTGACTTAACTGAGTATACTTGACTTATGCTGTGAATCCTTTACTCTCACGTTTGAGAGCTTTTAACGGTCCGCACATACATTGTATTTTTATTTTATGTATATATATATATATATATATATATATATGCATATGAACGACACTCTGAGATTTCTTTCAATGGTAAGTAACGACACCAAGTCACTTGTACATATTGTGTACCAACATTTCAGCACAAGTTTATTGTGCTTTCATCAGGGTAACATGTACATATCGAATAATCGTTTATATAGACAAACAAAGTGATAGGACTTACCCAGCACCTCCCCTCTAATCACGATCAACATGTGGGCTCCTGTCCCGCGCCTAGGAAGTGAGCTATGTGTGTGCACCGGATGGAGCGTCATGCTCGGGACGGGAATTCTAGGTAGCCATTGTGATTGTAAACAAATAAGCATAACATGTAAAAAATCCCCACGTGCTATTAACAAAAAAATTGCACTGTGAAAACATGTGACTATAATACACTATAATACACTAAATAGAGGAACTATGACAAATGGAAAGAGGTTACTTATGGCAAGATCTAGCAACCCCCTTAATTATAATACAAATAGGACAAATATGACAAATATGAGCCTCTGCAAAGTAAAGTCCACCAATGTTTACAAGAAGTACGAATAGCTTATGGCTTCATTTAAACCCCAAGGGGCCATTGTCCGCAATTCCACAATCCATTTAGCTTCGCATCTAAGTAGCATGCCATTTTTGTCGCCTCCCCTAAACGGAGTGGGGATGTGGTCTATGATGCGGTAACATAATGATGCCAGGCTGTGCTTGTTTGCTGCAAAGTGCTTGGCTACGGGTTGCTCCGAGTGCTTGCCTTCTATAGCCGCTCGGATCGATCTGTGTAGTGCCATCCTCTCTTTAAATTGGCAACTGGTTTTACCTATATAGTGTAAACCACACGGGCAGGATATCATGTAAATGACGAATCTTGATGCGCAGCTGAATATGTGCTAAATGAAGTACCGCTTTCCAGTGTATGGATGGTTAAATGATACACATTGCTCCATGTAGCAGCTGGTAGTACAGTTGGGGCACCTGTAACACCCATATATGGTAGTACTGGATGATTTTAAGGTCATATCCGTACTTACCAATTCATCCTTCAAATTCTTCCCTCTCTTGTAGCTCGGCATGAGCTGAGTGTTGGCTAAGGATTTAAGGTTAGGGTCCTCTTGTACTATGGGCCAGTACCGTCGCATGGAGTCCTTGATGACCGTGTGTTTCTCTGTGAACATGTGTACAAAGGGGAGTTTATGTTTAATAGAGTGCCTTGGTTTTGATGTCAAGGTATCCTCTCTGGGGATGTCCAGTACATGTTGCATGTTCTTCATGAAGGCCTCTTTGTTGTACCCTCTCTGTACAAATTTTTCACACATGTTGTTCATATGTTGTTAAGCAATACATACATGGTATACCGTCACATCATGTGAATTAGCAGCTCTAACATTTTTAGCAATCTCACTCCATAATAGTGCTGAATCTGCAGCTTACCATAGGATGTGAGGTATACCATGTCTGTATTGCTTACCATAGGATGTGATGTATACCATGTCTGTATTGCTTAAGGAACACGTCCATTAAGACTCAAGCCTTAATATCGTAATTTCATTGCTTTTTGGCGTTTGAACGGTAAAGTTTTACAGGGTTCTATGTTTTGTGTCAATGCAAGAAACCTTAATCAGACATGTTTAACCGCAAGGTTTTTTTGTCTATGGAATTTCATAGCTTTTATAAAGCTAATATATTTGTTTTTAACAACAATATGTGCGTGTGTGTATATAGATAGCGATGTGTAGAAACATAGAAACATAGAAAGTGACGGAAGATAAGAGCCACATGGCCCATCTAGTCTGCCCATTTGTTTATTGAAAACTATACTGACCCTAGACCCTATTTACCCTCAATTTGGGTTACAATTTAGGATACCCTTATATTTATCCCAAGCATGTTTAAATTGGTCTACTGTATTGGCCTCAACCACCTCAGACGGGAGAATATTCCATTTATCTATCACCCTTTCAGTGAAGTAATTTTTCTCTAATGTAGTCTTTCTGGAGATATGGCCTCCAGAACTGAACGCAGTATTCTAGGTGAGGGCGTACCAATGATTTATAAAGGGGCATCACTACTTCTCTCTTTCTGCTACTAATTCCTCTCCTCATGCAACCAAGCATCTGATCTGCCTTTCTCATTGCTTTGTTACATTGCTTGGCTACCTTTAAGTTACTGGAAATAATGACTCCTAGATCCCTTTCCTCCTCGGTAGATTCTAATGTAATGCCATTAAGGGTTGCATGTAATGGCGCCAGTATTTGTCAGGAAGAAGAAACTCAGATTGCAACAGCTGGAAGGATTTGAAACTACCAGCAGAGAACAGGGGTTAATTATTTTTACTTACATGTAACCTGTAAAGGAGGCAATCTAGAACATTTACAGAAATGTGAGCCAATCACGCAATCTGTCTTTGTTGCTGTGGACTGATTTAGTAAGTTACTGATTGGATGCCATGGCACTGTTGCCACCATGTTAAAATAATTTACATTTTCTGCTCAAATTATACACCTAAGTTTTTTATGCACATGGTTTTTTTAATTGAAGTGAAGTCTCTGAAAACAGTAACTCAGTTATAACCCTACTAAGGGGAATACCCCCTTATTGGGTAACCCCAATAAGTCAATAATTTCTCCTTGAGAATGCAATTTCATATTTCAGGGGGGTACCGTTACCATTTGGCATGCTTATGTATGTTGCAAATTGATATATTTTTCTTATGTTCAGAAAATGGTGATTTCCTGGCGCTCGATCTTGGAGGAACAAACTTCAGGGTTTTACTAGTCAAGATTCGAAGTGGCAAAAGGAGAACAGTGGAAATGCATAATAAAATCTATGCTATTCCTGTAGATGTCATGCAAGGCACAGGGGAGGAGGTAGGTTATATTTATATTTCATAGCTGCCACTAGAATGGGATAAAGGCATATAATTATATTTTCAATTTTTTTTTTTTTTGTATTAGACATTTTGAGGCTGTTACTCCACAACTAGACTTTCAAATAATTTGTAGGATGAGTCAATTTATCCAAGAAAAAAATGTAATTATTATAAACCTTTGTGAATATAGTGTTTTATTATAAACCTTTGTGTATATAGTGTTTTATTATAAACCTTTGTGTATATAGTGTTTTATTATAAACCTTTGTGTATATAGTGTTTTATTATAAACCTTTGTGTATATAGTGTTTTATTATAAACCTTTGTGTATATAGTGTTTTATTATAAACCTTTGTGTATATAGTGTTTTATTATAAACCTTTGTGTATATAGTGTTTTATTATAAACCTTTGTGTATATAGTGTTTTCCTGGTTTCGGGCATATTTATAGGACTATCACAAATAATATTCCACAAGCAGAAAATGGCTGCCTCATTGTTCAAAAATGTTTGTTTCAATAAAGTTATTTATGTGTTCAATTTTGTTTGTATTGTTATTAAAAATGTTATCTTGGCCTGTTTTTCAGCTGTTTGATCACATTGTTCATTGTATCTCTGATTTCCTCGATTACATGGGGATTAAAGGAGCCCGGCTTCCCCTGGGATTCACCTTCTCTTTCCCCTGCAAGCAGACCAGTTTGGATGCTGTAAGTCACATGACATCAATATAATTAGTAACTCGTGGGCAAGAATACTTTACACAATAGGGCCAGTTACATTCAGAGAGTGTCCTACTAAAAAAAAGTGTATTTTTATTAAAAGCAAATATAAAATATAAAGTATTTTTGAATGAAAACATTTAAAATTCTCAAATACTGTGTATTAATATAAAAGAATAGTGTTCTATGCCCCCTTGTAAGCTGGGGTATTAAGTAAAAGAATATATTACTTTTATGTTGTATTACTTTGCTTTTCATTAAAAAAAAAATAACAAGCAATTGCAACTATTTTAGATGTTTAGCACCTGCCTATCCCTTGATCACGATAGTAGCAATGACAGTGATTCCGCTCACATTACAGGAGCTAAATGGGCTTTGTAAAAAGAACACTTCTAAAAGAAGTCATGTAACTAACAATTCATATGCAGCTGTATTCTTTTCTGCTGTACTGTTTAACCACAAAATAAGCCACAAACAAATACAACTCATGTGGATTTATGGACTATGCTGATACTATGCTAGACTTGTATATATGTATTTTGTTAATGTAACTGTAACCAGGGCTGTAACTAGGGCTGTGTGATAGGGGTGGCCGCCCAGAGTGCAAAGCTTAAGGGGGCACCAGTAAGTTAATATTTAAGGTCAAATTGGCTTGGAATGTAGGGTCAGGGGGCACCATTTTTTTGCTCCTGCCGCTAAAATTTCTAGTTATGGCTCTAACTGTAACATCTCAATGCATCTATCAGGGGATCCTGCTAACCTGGACCAAAGGCTTTAAAGCAACTGACTGTGAGGGGGAAGATGTGGTTAGTCTACTGAGAGAAGGAATCAAGAGAAGAGAGGTATGTGTGACTAATATGCCATCTGTCTCATCCACACACACACAGCACACAAGTGATCACATCTCTATTCATTATGTAAAATGTAACCGGATATTGTCATTGTGGCTGTTATCTAATCGTTCTCCATTTTCCTTTGTATAAAATGTGATTGGCATGGAGAGATGATGGATAAATAAAAATGTTATTTCTCCTTAGTTGTTGACCGTTTGTGAAGAGAAATGTATGTATTAGCTCAGGTGATGGGAAAGGCTAATAGGGTTCTCCAGTTATGTTTATCTTCCTGCTAGTGTAACATATTTTACCATAAGACAGTACTCTTACTTATCTTGTTACCACAGAGCAGAGCTGAATGTGTGTGCTGCCTGCTGATTGCCTGCATTGTTCCTGTGGCCTATTGTCACAGTCGTCACACTTCCATGCGCTGTGCTGCACTTCAAAACCTGGATCATTTAACTGGCAGAGCAATCGGTAGCAGCAGGTGGCGCTAGTTACAAGGGCTGCACTAAAATAGGTTACTTTGGGTGGATGCTTTCACATATGCATAAGTGTGTGTGTGTGTGTGTGTGTGTGTGTGTGTAATTACATGGATACATACACATAGGGGCTGCACCAATTGTTTGTTGATTAGTTTTCTTTTTGTGTTATAAGGAGTTTGACCTGGACGTGGTTGCCATAGTAAATGACACAGTGGGAACAATGATGACTTGTGCATATGAAGATCCAAACTGTGAAATAGGTCTCATTGTGGGTAAGTGCATATTCTCTGTAATGACAGACAGTGACATTATACATAATCGGATCCGTGTGGTAGAGACAGTGGACCGGATCCAAACCATGTGCTGGAATTTGCTAAGTGATCCCCACTTTATCCACGCATCCGTGTCATCACACTGCTTTCCACGGAATTCTGACACCCATACCCTGCCTTAATCTGTATATTAAAGTAATAAGTTCTGCATCAAAATGTAAACATTCTGGTGCAGAGAAGAGAAAGATTTTGGGCACTCCGGGTCTCACTTAATCCTTAAATTAAAATAAATATGTCTTTATTGATATGCATTAAAATGATGCAAAAATTGGATACCTGCATGCGAAATATCATAAAACCAAAATTTATTAAATCCCACAGTATAACACCGAAAATTTTAAAAGAAAAATCTATTGAGTCTTACTATTGACATAATTTGTAATAATGGGTATACCAGCTATTAACACAAATCTATCAACCCTATAATTCAATACAAAAATGTATACAATGTATAAATATTATAATAATCATATGTAAATAATTCAGGATTATTAAATGAGGGTTAAAGATAGATTCCACATAGGGATAGTGGTTGATAGTGTATTGGCTAAACCCTCAAAGAAAGTTATAGTAGAACTAAACCATTTGCCAAATTACCTATTGTTCAGGGCAATTTGTAAAATGTGAAAGCCAAAAAGATGGCATCAATTATTAAGGAAAGTGCACTAGTGGTGTAGCAGTTAGTATAAATAGCGCTGTAAGATATAATCATTATTTGTCACTGTTAATGAACCCTAGTTCATAAATAACTATATCATTATCAATAATGAATATGTAACATAGTGTCATTTATGTAAAAAAAGGGGGGGGGCAGCGCTATAGTTATTGTCTCACAGCGCTACTGTGCGCTATCAATATAATTGCCTAGCGCTAAGGAGCCCTGATCATACATAAACCAACAGCTATTAGAGGTCTGCCACGTGCAAGTCCCTCACAATACTGAAGTATAACGCCAACTCTTGCCGCACGGCAGGCAGCCTAAACAGTATCTAGCACTGCGAGGCTTGTAAGCTGGATTAACAACCCAGTTAAGAATAATAATTTTAAAGTAAAAAAAAGCTCAAAAGATCAATTTAAAAACGGGGGATGTTTGTGCACACCATCGCCCGTCCTCCCAACGCGCGTTTCACATCAGCTTCGTCAGGGGCATCCTTTTGTGTTAATAGCTGGTATACCCATTATTACAAATTATGTCAATAGTAAGACTCAATAGATTTTTCTTTTAAAATTTTCGGTGTTATACTGTGGGATTTAATAAATTTTGGTATTATGATATTTCGCATGCAGGTATCCAATTTTTGCATAATTTTAATGCATATCAATAAAGACATATTTATTTTAATTTAAGGATTAAGTGAGACCCGGAGTGCCCAATGAGAAATCTTTCTCTGCACCAGGATGTTTACATTCTGATGCAGAATGTTTTACTATAATAGAATTTGAGCAAGATGTAGCATCTTTGCAGAGGGACTTGAGTAAACTGTAGGATTGGGCGGCCAAATGGAAGATGAGATTTAACATAGATAAATGTAAGATTATGCATTTAGGGATCAAAAACAAGCATGCAATCTATACATTAAATGGGGTAAATTTAGGAGAATCTTTAATGGAGAAGGATTTGGGAGTGCTTGTGAACAATAGACTTAGCAATAGTGCTCAATGCCAAGCAGCAGCTGCAAGGGCCAATAAAGTATTAGCATGCATAAAAAGGGGCATAGATGCAAGGGAAGACTGTGTAATTTTGCCACTATATAAATCATTGGTAAGGCCTCATCTCGAATATGCAGTTCAGTTCTGGGCACCAATCCATAAAAAAGACATTTTGGAACTAGAAAGGGTTCAGAGAAGGGCGACAAAATTGATAAAGGATATGGAGTCATTGAAATATGAGGAAAGGCTAGCCAGTTTAGACATGTTTACTTTAGAAAGAGGCGATATGATTACTATATATAAATACATCATGGGTCAATACAGAGAACTTTCAAAGGAACATTTTACCCCAAGGACTGTACACAGGAAACAGGGGCACCCACTAAGGTTAGAGGAAAAGAAGTTTCACAACCAGCAAAGGAAAGGGTTCTTCACAGTAAGGTCAGTCAGGATGTGGAATTCACTGCCAGAAAAGGTTGTGATGGCAGATTCACTTGATATGTTTAACAAAAGATTAGATACATTTTTAGCAGAAAAGGACATCCAGGATTACCAGGACCGTTAATTTAAATAAAGGACAGTAGTGGAGCCAGGGAGAAATTTATTTATTTATTTATTATGATTTCAACAGTTTGGAGGTTGCTTCATATGGATTAACTTCAAATATAAAGATAGGGATCGCAGGAGATCCAAAATAGGTTGAACTTGATGGACTGTTGTCTTTTTTCAACCTCATCAACTATGTTACTATAATAAAGTTTTCACTGTGTGTCCCCCTTAACCTAAAAACACCCCCTAGCTCACCAGAAGGAGTTATTATAGCTGATATCTCCTCCAGCACTCCAGGAAAATCAGAGTGAAGTGGCCATGTTACTCCTCACATGTAAAAGCAATGTCAGTGCACCCAGCAGAGGGCTCTTACTTGACATGCGTAACGTTATGAGCTGTTTGAACTCTCTCTCTCCTATGTCTATAATGCAACACATTTTCCTAAATTGTAAAACACCTTTCATTTTCTCTGAAATCTCACCCCCCAAAAGGCACTTCCCAGGTTCATCTGATCCCCAACAAAACAAACAGCTAGTGAATAGACCTCCTCTGCACTGAGTTCTGCCTTCCCAATCATAT